>VMDO01004771.1:0-25737 GCA_007922755.1 Pedetes capensis | reverse complement strand
ACTTGGAGCGTAGTAAGCACAATATAAATATTTGTCACTGAGTAAAAGTCAGAAAAATAAGAATTATAAAACTTCCTTCACCAATCTACAGCTATGACTTTAATGTTTATTCACATAGGAATGTATCTGGAGCATTTTAAGAATTTATAGTGGATAGTAATTTCTAAATGTTATAATCAATGTTCTATCATTCAATTTTATGATCAACTTACATGATTAGATGAAATACTGAAATGTACATGATGAAATAATACATGTAAAGTATTCAACACAGTCCCTGGCTTATTAATAAGACTTTGTTTGCTCTGTGTGGTCAACCTTGTATCTAGTAATTACTCAGTAAATATTATTAGGTTGATTGTTATTAACTTATCTTAAAATTAGTAATTTATTATTCTTCCTACTAATGTGAAAAAAAATTTCCTTTATTCTTTCACTTTTTCTTTCCTTTTTTCCTTCTGGCTCTATTTCTCTTTTTTTTTTTTTTTTCAGTGCTAGGGGCAAGTTGAACCCAGGGTCTCATGCTTGCTTCCCAAGTGCTCTACCACGAGCTTCACCGCTAGCCTATTTTTGTACTTTTTATTTTGAGACAGGGTCTTGCTAAATTATGCAGATTCTCTCTGCCCTCAAACTTGTGATCCTCCTGCCTCAGACTCTTAAGTCGCTGGGATTACAGGTGTGTATCTCCGTACCAGTGAAAATCTTGAAAAGTCATAAAATCTAGATCTGATAATGGAAAGATGACTTTATTTTTTAATTGCATTTTGCTTTATAAGGGCACTTGAAAGAATTAATTTATGGCTGGGTACAGTGGCTCATGGTAGTAATCCTACCCACTCGGGAAGTAAAGGCCGGAGGATCATAAGTTTGAGACCAGAGGCAGCCTGTGTCTCAAAAGAAAAAGAAAAAAAAAAATGGTCTGGGGTTACAGCTCAGTGGTACAGAGCTTGCATAAGTCCCTGGGTTCAATTGCCTTGTACAGCACAAAAAAAAAAAACATTTTTTTCATTTTAGTTAGAGTTGTATTAACCTGCACAACTATCACCTTCTAAAGGAAGGAGCTAATAAGTATGGGCATCAATGTTTCACAAGATTAATCCTATTCTTTAAAAAAATTGTCTACACTTTGATTTTGTTTCTGAGGCAAAATATTTAGGTGAAGCTATACTGTTTATTTTTATTGAGCCAACTCCAATAAGTTTCCCAAGGTTCTTTAAAAAAATAGATTTGTACAGTCCATTTAAATTTGTTTTAATGGATCTTGGTCCCATAGAACCAAATTACTGAGAATTCAGAATTTTAAATGAAAAGTTTCTAACAATACAGAAATCGTAAACCAATGCATGTTTTGGTAGTTTTCAATAGTTAGAGGAAAATATTTTTTATTGGTAATTTTTAATGTACAACTTAACATGTCTCATTATGACATTCCTATATCTACATTTCATTGTACATTGCTCATGTTCACATCTCCTGTACTCTCTCATGACCCCACTCCCTCACCCCTTTTCTCCCTATCAATGGTCTCCCTTTTACTTGCATGTATTTTTTTTTTTGGTATATCTATCTACATATGTACATCTTGATTTTTGTCATAATGGCAGCATATGTGATATTTCCTTTCTTTTCTCCCATTACCCTTCCTTCCTGTCCCCTTTTCTTTAGTTCATTATCTATTCCTTCTTAGGTCCTATCTGCTTTCATGATCTATATTCTTTAATAATGAATACATATTGAAGTCTAACATCCACATATGAGAGAAAATGTGATATTTATCTTTCTGGGTCTGGCTTATTTCATTTAAAATGATGATCTCTAGTTCCATCCATTTTCCATCAAATGCCATATTTTGTTCTTCTTTATGGCTGAATAAAGCCTGCAGCCATACTACTGTAGCATGTGATCCCATCAGACCTCAGAAGCTAAGTTGGGTCAGGTCTGGTTAAGTACATGGATGGAAGACCACCTGGAAATACCAGGTGCGTTTCCTTGGGAGAAGGACCTGGTAACCCACTCCCAAAAATCAATCTGCCATTGAAAACCCTATGACTAGCAGAGAAATACTGACAGTAGTGTTTTGCCTGTTGTATGTATGGTTGCTATGAGTTGGATACCAATTCAACAGCACCTAGCAACAACAACAACATGGCTTAGTAAAATCCCATGGTGTATATCTACGACAATTTCCTTATCCACTCATCTATTGGTGGACACTTAGAATGATTCCATATCTTGGCTATTGTGAATAATGCCACAATAAACAGAGAAGAGCAGGTATCTCTATGGTATATTGACTTATGTTCCTTTTAATATATACCCAGGAGTGGTATAGCTGGGTCATATGGTAGTTCTATTTTTAATCTTTTGAGGAACCTCCATACTGATTTCCAGTGACTGCACCAATCTGTATTCCCATCAGCAGTGAATAAGAGTTTTTTCTCCCCACATCCTAACCAGCATTTGTTGTTGCTTATTTTGTTGATGGTATTCATTCTGACTAGAGTGAAATGGTATCTCATTGTAGTTTTGATTTGCATTTCCCTGATGGCTAAAGACATTGAACATTTTTTCTATGATTATTAGCTGTTTGTATTCTTTTGAGATGTCTCTGTTCAGTTCTTTTAATTAGATGGTTTTAGTTTTTTGGTGTTTAATTTTTTGAGCTCTTTATATATTCTAGGTATTAATCCTTTGTTTGATGCATAGCTGGCAAAGATTTTCTCTCTGTAGGTTGTCTCTTCACTCAGATAATTGTTTCCTTTACTGTGCAAAAGCTTTTTAATTTCATACAATCCCATTTGTCAGTTCTTGTTATTGTTTCCTGTGCTTTGGATGTACTATTCAGAAAATCATTGCCTATGCCTATGTCTTGAAATATTTTTCCTATGTTTTCTTCTAGCACTTTCAAAGTGCCAGGTTTTACACTAAAATTGTTGAACCATTTTGAACTGATTTTTGTACAAGTTGGAGAGAGAGGGATCTAATTTCAGTCTTCTGCATGAGGATATCCAGTTCTCCCAGTACCTTTTGCTGAAGAGGGTATCTTTTCTCCAACTTATATGCTTGGCACCTTTGTCAAATATCTTGTATCTTTAGTTGTATGTGTTGTATTCTGGATCCTCTATTCTCTTCCATTGGTCTACATGTCTGTTCTTGTGGCAGTACCATGCAGTTATTGTTACTATACCTTTGTAGTATAATTTGAAATCAAGAATGCATTGTTCATTCTGCCCAATATTGCTTTATTGGTTTTGTGCTACCATATGAATTTTAGAATTGTTTTCTATATTTCTGTGAATAATGTCATTGGGATTTTTGTGGGGATTGCATTAGATCTGTACATTGCTTTCAGTAATATAGCTATTTTCTTACTATTAATTCTTCCAATCCCTGAGCATAGGAGATCTTTCCCTCTTTTGTGTTTTCTTAAATCTCTTTCTGTAGTGTTTTAAAGTTTTCATTGTAGAAGTCTTTCACCTCCTTGGTTAGGTTTATTCTCAAGGATTTTTTGTTGCTGAAGCTATTGTGAATGGGATTGTTTTCCTGGTTTCTTTCTCTGCCTAATTATTCTTGGTATAAAGAAAAACTACTGATTGCTTATGTTAATTTTGTATCCTGTTACTTTGTTGACAGGGTTTATAATGTCTAAGAATTTTTAATGGAGCTTTTAGGGTCTTTTAAGTATAAGATCTTGTACTCTGCAAATAAGGATAATTTGACCTCTTTTTCATTTGGATCCTTTTTTTTCCCTCTTATTGCTGTGGCTAATATTTCAATTGCCACATTGAATAGCAGTGGAAATAGTGTACACCCTTTTATTGTTTCTGATTTTGAGGAAATGCTTTCAGTTTTTCCCTATTTAGTACGATGGTGGCTGTAGGTTTTTCATATATTGCTTTTATTATGTTGAGATATGTTCCTTCAATTCCTAGTTTCTTCAAGGCTTTTAACATAAAAGGATGTTTAATTTTGTCAAAGGCCTTTGCTGCATCTATTAATAGGCTCATGTGGTTTCTGTTTCTGAATGTTGTCTTGTATATGTTGAACCAGCCTTGCATCCCTGGAATGAAACCAACTTGGTCATAGTGAATAATCTTTTTAATGTGGTGTTGAAGTCAACTTGTGAGCATTCTATTAAGGACTTTTACATCCACGTTCATCAGGGATGGTCTGTAGTTTTCCTTTTCTGATGTATCCTTCTCTGGTTTTTCTATCAAGGTAGTACTGGCTTCACAGAATAAGTATGGTAGTGTTCCTTCCATTTGTACTTTGTAGAATAATTTGATGAGCATTAGTGTTAATTCTTCTTTAAAAGTCTGTAGAATTCAGCAGTGAATCCAAATGGTCCTGGGTTTTTCTTTGTTTGGATACTCTTTATTACTGCTTTGATCTTGCTGCTCAATATAGGTCTGTTTAAGTTGTTTATATCCTCCTGACTTAATTTTGGCAGGTCATATGTATCCAGGGATTTATTCATCTCATCTAAGTTTCCAGTTTTTTGGAATATAGTTTTTCAAAGTATTTCCTAATGATTTTCTAGATTTTATTGGTATCTATTGTAATGTTCCCTTTTCTATCTCTACTTTTCTTTATTTGAGTCTTCTCTCTTTTTCCTTTGGTTATTTTGGCTAAGGGTTTGTAGATCTTGTTTATCTTTTCAAGTAACCAGCTCTTTGTTTCATCAATTCTTTTTATTGTTCTTTTAGTCTCCATTTCATTAATTTCTGCTCTGTTATTTCTTTCCATCTACTAGTTTGGGTTTAGATTGTTCTTCTTTTTCTAAGAGCTTGAGATGCATCATTAAGCTATTGGTTTATGCCCTCTCTAATGTCTTAATATAGGCACTCACCACTATAAATTTCCCTCTTTGAACTACCTTTGCTGTATCCCAAAGATTCTGGTAGGTTGTGTTTTCATTTTCATTTGATTTGAAGAATTTTAAAATTTTCTCTCTGATTTCTTCAAGTACTCCTTGGTCATTTAAGAGTGTATTGTTAGTTCTCCATGTATTTGTATAGTTTCTGTAATTTCTCTTGCTTTTCATTTCTAGTTTTATTTTTATCATGGTCTAATAAGATACATGAAATTATTTTGATTTTTCTGTATTTGTTAAGACTTGATTTATGACCTAAAATGTGATCTATTTTAGAGAAAGTTCCATGGGCTGCCAAGATGAATGTTTATTCTGTAGCTTTTGGATGGAATAGTCTATATATGTCTATTAAGTCCATTTGATCTATTATGATGGTTAACTCTGAAGTTTCTTTGTTAATTTTTTTCTGGATATTCTATCTATTGATGATGTTGGGGTATTGAAGTCACCCACTATTATTGTATGCAGGCCTATCCTGTCCCTTTAAATCCAGTAGTGTTTTTTAATGAGGTCATGTGCACCAATGTTCAGGGCATATATATTTACAATTGTCATTCCTTCTTGGTTAATTGTTCCCTTTATTAATACATAGGTGACTTTCTTCATCTGCTCAGACTAGTTTTAACTTGAAGTCTGTTTTGTCTGATATAAGTATGGGTGCTACTCGTTTTTTGGTTTTGTTTTGTTTTTGGCTTCCAGTTGCTTGTTACATCAATTTCTGTACTCTCACATTCAGTATGTGGGCATCCTTGCCAGTGAGATGTGTTTCTTGCCAACAACAAATTGTTGGATCTTGTTTTTTAATCTAGTCAACTAATCTACGTCTTTTAATTGAAGAGTTAAGACTATTATATTTAGGATTATTATTGATAGAGGTTTGCTGTTCGTTGTGTTGGGTGTTCTGCTGAATAGTTCATATACTATTCATTCTTTTCTTTCTCCCTTATTTATATTTTGAGTTTCCTGTTTTCTGTTTGTTTGTTTCAGTTAGAGATGTCTGAGTCTTTCCTAGTTCTCTTTAGTATGTCTCTTCTCCCCATAAAGTTTATTCTTTCCTGTTCTCTCATAGTTAATACTGTCTTTCTTCCTCCTATGGCTGTAGGATTCCTTTAAGTATCTTCTGTAGTGCTGGCTTGGTAGTCATGTATTGCTTTAGTGTGTGCTTGTTTTAGAATGTCTTTATTTCTCCATCAATTTTAAATAATAACTTTGCTTTGTAAGTGAGTTGGCATTTTTCTCTTGCAGCTTTTAATATTGTTTCTTTGTTCTATAATCTTGAAATTTTAATTTTTCATTGTCATGGAGAAGTTCTTTACTGGTCATGTCTATTTGGCATTCTAAATGCCTCTTCTGGTTGGGTGTCCATTTCTATTCCCTAGATTTGGGAAATTTTGTACTATAATTTCACTGCATAAGTTTTCTATGCCTTTAGTTTTTATCTTAGCTCCTTCTTCTATGTCATAAATTCATAGGTTTGGTCTCTTGATTATGACCCAAAGTTCTTAAAAATTATGGTCATGTTTGTTAAATTTTTTTCTTTGTTGCTATTTGAATGTAGCATTTTTTCAACCTTGTCTTCCATCACTGATATTCTATCATCTGCCTCATCTAGCCTACTGGTGATGCTTTCTACTGTATTATTTGGTTTATTGAGTTCTTCATTTCCAGCATTTCTGTTTGTTTGTTTGTTTTTTCAAACTCTCAATTTCCTTGCTGAATTTCCCATCTATTTTACTGACTTTGTCTTCTACATTGGTGGCTATCTGACCTAGTTCCTGTTGATTTCCTTACTTCATTCGCTTGCTTGTTTGTGTTCTCTTTTAAGTCATTGATCATTTTTACGTGTAAACTTTTAAATTATTTATCTGACATTTCAACTGTTTCAGTATCTTTGTATTCAGTGGTTAAAGAATCATGGTCTTTTGGAGGAGATGTGTTGCCTGCTTTTCATGTTTCTTGCGTTCTGATTTGTGATTTGTGCATCTGTAGGGGTGGATATCACTTCCCATTTTATTTGCAAGTTTTCTTAGTGAGTGGTTTTCTCTTAAGATCACAATTTCCGGTGCCACTCTTAGAAAGAAAAACAAACCACTATAACAGGTATAATACCAGACCAAAGCAGATATAGAAGCACACTCAAAATCACTTAATGCCAACTCTTGCACCACCAGTGCCCATAGAACAGAAAATGGCCATAATAATATTGCACAAGCTATGAGGTTGCAAAACATTTTGGGTAAAGTTATAAATAGTATTTGTCAGAAGCAAAAAGGGGGGCAAAAAAAGGGGAGGCAGGAAGATGCCTCAAGGCAAAGTAAAAGAAAGAAAAAAGATGACCTATAAAGGAAATGAATGTTAGGAAGAGGGAAGGAAAGGAGCTAAAAGTAAAAGGAAATGATTTCATGATCACGAAAAAGATGCATAAGTAGAATTAGGTAAACATACGTAGAGCAATGAGTAGAAAGCCTAAAAAAGTTAAAGTATAGTAAATAGAAAAAGAGATACAAAAAAAGTAGTCCAACCAAAAAAAAAAAAAATAGGAAAACAAACTAATAAAAAGGGAAATATTACTTTAGAAAAAAGGAAAGTGAGGAAATGAAAATCAATAATGAAAACATGGTAAATATAAAACAAAAAGAAAAGAACAAAAACAAAACAAATAAAGAGGCAGACACCAAGTTACTCCCATAAAATTCCAGTGTCTTTGGGAGCTGATGCAGGAGGGTCTTGAGCCCCAGGTTAGAGGCAGCTTGTGCAATTCAACATGATCCTGATTCCAAGCAGAAATAAGAAAAAGGCTGGGTATACTATGCCATCGCACTGCAATTACCCCAGCACAGCAAGAAGAAAAAAGATAAAAGAAAAAGAAGAAGAAAAAGAAGAAGAGGGGGAAGAAGTAGTAGTAGTGGTAGCCTGGAGAAGCTTCTTTCTGTGGCCTCTACTGTTGGAGTCTGTTAGTTGGAGGTGGTGGTCAGTTGAGGATGGAGTCTTTTTAATTGATCATTGCTCATAGTTCACAGTCTCCCATAGTTCCCCTCAAAAGATAGACACTTCTCCTTTCCCTAGCAGGTGGAGTTTGCTTCTGAGCAGCTTTCCCAAGCCTTTTGTGGCCTGACCATTTCAGTACATCAGCACTGTCTTTCCCCTTACTGCAACTGCCTGCTGCAAGCGTGTAGGATGCTAGGGCTGTAGCAGGTCACCAGGGGTGATAATTCTTTGTTTTTAGACCTCCTGGGTAGCTCAGTCTTCCACAATAGGTTCCCTTTTAAGATGATACTGGGCAAAAGCCCTTTGAGGCATGGATTATGGGAAAGAGAGCCACTTCACCAATGTCGAACCCCTCAATCAGGGAGAGCAACTGTCTCAGCAAGTCCCTAGAAGAGTTCACGGGCTTCAAGGACTGTGGGCTTGCCCAATGGGATTGCCAGTCTGACAGCCAGGGTTGTCTGGCTTACCTCTTTGTATGAGAGCTCTGTTTCCCCTCCCCCACTGGAAGCTGCATCTCTAATAGTTAGAAGAAAATAATTTGAACTCTAAAAGGACTAGGGAAGATTACAGTGAAAAAAATTGAAAAAATTATATGCAAAATAGGCTTCTTTCATTTACCCAGCATATTATATTTGAGGCATTGTCTTAAGATACCAGGGTACAAAGAGGACTAGTGCATGCCCCATGGAGCTCATCAATTAATGGGATATGGTGCTGGGAATTAAGCAAGAAAGTTCTCTACTATTTGGATTAGGTATTCTCAGGAGATGAAGGATTATTTCTAGCATGAAAAACAGGGCCATATATCATATACATCAACAAAATGAAATCATATTTTAATTTTAGGATATGTAGACAATAAAATTATAATCATCCTTTGATAACTGCCGGGGGTTGGGTCCAGCACAATCCCACACACAAATACCCAAATCTACAGTTGCTCAAGTCCTTTCTATAAAATGGCACAATATTTGCACATAACCTGTGTACATCCTCCTGTGTACTTTAAATCAACCCTGGAATATATTTTTTGTGGTACTTGGGTGTGAAACCCAGGATGTTGCATATACTTTGCAGGTGTTCTACCACTGGGCTACATCCTCAGCCCACTTTTTATTTTTTACCCTGAGACAGGGTCTCACTATATGATGCAGGGTGCTTCTGTCCTCAAACATGCAGCCCTCCTGCCTATGCTTCCTGAATTGTTGGGATTTCAGGCATGAGCCACTGTGACCTGCTTCTGGATTACTTTTAATAGCTAATACAATGTAAATACTGTGTAAATAGTTGTTATAGAGGATTGTTTAGGGAGTAATGTCCTTATTACAGAATGGTGACTGTACAAGTTCAGTCAAAATGCAGTTATTTTTTCTGAATATTTTTGATCTGTGTTTAGTTGAATCCATGGATGTGGGTTCCACTGATGTAGGAAATAATTTATCTGGAAATAATAATGTATTTGTAAAATAACTTTTCTTTGTGCAAGAATGTATTTATAACCATGATAATCCAAAAAACATTACCATGAAATAGAGTGGAAGTATTTAAAATCTAGAGCAACTTAAAGCATTTAGAAATATTTAAATACATATATTTTGAAATAAATGGCTGCAGATTTTTCCAATTTTTGCTGGTGTACTCTACTTTGAAGGTAACTTTCTCACACTTTTTGGTAAAGTATATTGAAGTTAGAGAAGATCTTCAGTGTAGTGTTTTTTTCAAGTCATCCTAATTTATATATAAGTAGAAGAGAAAGGCTAGTAATAACTACACTTTTACCATACACTAGTCACTGTCAGAACTTAAGATGTTAGAAAAGCCAGGTGAGAAAAGCACACAAAATCAAATTCTAAAAATATCTCAAGGTTCTTACCTTCATTTCACACGGGAACCATAAGTAGTCACTCTGGAACAAGAGTACAAATTTTTACTAAGTGCCCCCAGTGCCTCTGATGCTGGTGATCTGGGAACTACCTTTTGGGAAACATGCCTAAAATGATCCTTCACAGAGCTCATGATCTCATGACCTTGATATAAATTATGTTCTTCAGTACTGACTAAAAGAGAACCTCGCCAGGGCATCGTGCTTTATCTCAAACTCTGTAGAAATTGACATTTGGCATGCACAGATATATTAGAATAAAATTTGAAGTCCTAGAAATATTAATGTCTAAACACTACTGTGAGGGTAAGTCTGATGATGTCTACATATAACATTTTTATTATGTTGTGAGTGGGCTTGAGGAAAAGTTTCCAAGTGTGTTTGCTTGTTTTCATGAAATATTCTTGCTGCTGAACAAGCAAGTACAGAACTACTGTGACATGAAGTTCTCCTCTTGCTAAAGTTGCAATGAATTTTTTTGAGACCAGTGAAAGAAACTAGAAGACTTTCTGCTCAGAGTGATTTCAGCCTGTGACCTGCGAGCCTGGTGAGGAAGGGCCTGGTGCTCATCTAGGCTGTGTATGTTCAAATCACATGTGGAACTGCCACCTGATATCTGTCAATCTAGGGGACTTAACTATCTTCCTTAAACCTCAATATTCCTGTCTATGGGACTGGATTAGTAATAGTAACTACCTCATGATGACTAAATGATGACTAAATGAGAAAAGGCATGTAAAACAATCACCATTATTCTTGGCACATAAAGTTTTCCAATCCTTTTTCCATTTAGATCCATTCTTTGAATTTTTCCTTGGTCTAGGTTTTATTGGGGCTGGGATTTAGCTCAGTTGGTAGAGCGCTGCACTGCAGGCTCTGAGGTCCCGAGTTCAATTCCCAGCCCCGCAAAAATGGGAGAAGGACCTGGCAATCCACTCCCAAGGCAATCCCTAAACAGTCAGCCATTGAAAACCCTATGAGGGTCGCTATGAGTCCGATACCGACTTGATGGCACCTAACAACAACAGGTTTTATTACTTTGTAGTTTTTACTCTGTGTTAGCCTAATTCTTGGTTACTTTTGAAACTTTCTAACTTTATCTGACATTTTTGTCATATTAAAAGCAACTTTTTAAATTCTGAAACTTTTAGGAGGGCAGTTTAGATCAAACTATTAATAGATATGCTTTTCAAAAGATCTATTAGTCTGTGAAATGCTTATCCATGTACAGACCTGCACTGAAGTGCAACTCTTCCTGCCCAGTTTGTAAGATGGATTGGTAAACTTATTTAGAAGTCTAGCTTCAAATGCAGTTTCCCAGAGTTTCCCAGAGAACCTAATTTCTACAGATAATTAAGCAAAAAATCCAGACACCTTTTCTAAAGTTCCTGTTTATTATGTAATTTAATATGGATAATTTATATTGTACCCTGATTCTCCAAGATATATATGCAAAAAGGAGATGATCTCTTCCTGCCAGAATTATTTGTAGTGTATGTGAAATAGAAAACTTTAATTTTTGTTAATGGGGTGGAGATCAAAACTTTATGATTTGCAAGTCTGTTTTGGTTTTTTGAGGCAAGGTCTCATTATATAGCCCAGGCTAGTCTTGAACTCATGATTGTCCACCTCTGCCTCCTGAGTGTTGATATTACGGGCATGTGCCACTATACCCAGTTTGCAAGTGTTTCTTGATCACAGTTCTTTAAAGATATTATTACCTATTATTTCTATTTTTGGATTAGTTTTATTAGGGTATAGTTTACATATATATACATACATATGAATGTATGTATATATGTACATACATATTATATGCCAAAAATGTATACATGCTAAGAAATGCTATCTATGTATTATTTATGAAGCTGAATTGAGTTACAGTAGCAATGTGTAGTGTGATGTTTGGTTAAAAGATTACATTAATCAAACAAATGCTACTGCCACCATGCAACAGCCAGAATAGTCAAAGAAAATGACAGAAGTGTGGTTGTCGATCCAGGAGCCCAAGACCATTTCGAAGTGGTATTTGAAATTCAAGAACAATGTAGAAAGACAAAATGATAATGGAGGTGTGAGCATGTAACAGAACCTCCAGCACACCTGATAACCACACATATTCTTGATTAAGTCTGAGATGCGTGATACTGTGTGTAATGTGCACAATGGAAGATCTAGTCCTGCTTTGTCTGCTGTGCTGTTCCAACTGTTGCATGTTCACCACGGTAGTCTATCAAACAATATGCACATGAGACAGGACTTAGAAGAACAAGCATACTACGCATTCTTAAAACAGAAAAATGGAAAGTTTTCATCCCAAAATGTGTATATATTTTTGTTACTCTTTGTATACAGTAAAATGTACATTTCAATGAATTTTAACGCTAGTTACATAGTCATGTAACCATCACCATTGTAAGATATATGACATTTTGTATTCTGTATTTATTTTCTTTTCACTTTTCTTTTAAACAGTATTAGATATGTGTCTTATTAGTGCAAACAAATCTATGTTGCTCTCATTATTTGTTGTGGCACTAATTCGAGTAAGAATAGGACTTGGTCCTCAGCATCTGTTCTTTGGACTTACTGCAAATGTTCTCCATTACTACCAGGCCTTTCCAGCCAATCTGTTTTTTCCTGTCACCCTGTTTTTTCTGACACAAGTACTGTCTTGCCTGGAGATAGACAAACTTCAAGTCAACCCCTGATTGTTTCCCTGGGAACGCTTTTTGCATTTATTTCCCACCACTGTGGCTTGGACCATTCTGTGTGGTATTCTCATCTATTCTGTACTTGAATACAGTGTGCTAGATTTCTCTTGTCAGCTCTGAAAAGTCTCTTAGAATTTCTGGCCCATTCAAAGCTCCCCATAAATGTTTCTTCTTTAGTTATATTTATCTATATCTATATTACCTGAGGGCTGGGATTTAGCTCAGTTGGTAGAGCGCTGCACTGCAGTCTCTGAGGTCCCAAGTTCAATTCCCAGCACCACAAAAATGGGAGAAGGACCCGGCAATCCACTCCCAAGGCAATCCCGAAACAGTCTGCCATTGAAAACCCTATGAGGGTCATTATGAGTCGGATACCGACTCGATGACACCTAACAACAACAACAACAATATTACCTGAAGCTATACCACTGCGGCATCTGATCTCATCAGATCTCAGAAGCTAAGCAGGGTCAGACCTGGTTAGTGCTAGGATGGGAGAACATCTGAGAACAATAGGTGTATAGAATTGGGAGAAGGACCTGGAAACCCACTCCCAAAAACAATCAGGCATTGAAAACCCTATGAATAGTAGAGAGGCACCAGCAATACTGTTTGGCCTGTTGTACATAGGGTCACTATGAATTGGACACTGAGTTAATTGCATCTAATAACAACAACAACATCTATATCTTTGTGTGTGTGTGTGTGTGTGTTTGTGTGTGTGTGTGTGTGTGTGTGTGTTTTCTACATGTTCTGGAGTTTGATAGGTAGATGGATTGGAATTTATACCCCTTATACCATCTTACCTGCCTGCAGCTGTAGCCCTGTGGCATCTGATCCCGTCAGATCTCAGAAGCTAAGCAGGGTCGGGCCTGATTAGTACCTGGATGGGAGACTGCCTGGTAACACCAGAAGCTGTAGGCTTGGGAGAAGGACCTGGCAACCCCCTCCCAAAAATCAATCTGCCATTGAAAACCCTATGAACAGCAGAGAAGCACTGACAATAGTGTTTCCCCGGTTGTACAGAGGGTTGCTATGAGTCGGATACCGACTTGACGGCACCTAACAACAACAACACCATACCATCTTACCACCACATGTCTGTCAGTTTGCTGTACTGTGTGGGCTTGCATATTGCTATGAAGCTAAAAGCTATGCTGCTGGTATTACAGGGTCACTGATGGTAGACAGGTTTCACCTGAGCTTCCAGACTAAGACAGACTAGGGAATAGGACCAGGTAGCCTCCTCCCGAAACAATTAGCCATTGAAAACCCTATGAGTAACAGAGAAACACTGTCAGATATCGTACCAGAAAATGAACCCCACAGGTTAGAAGGCACTCAAAAGACTACTGGGGAAGAGTTGCCTTCTAAAAGTAGAGTCTATCTTAATGATAGAAAAAATTGAAGATAGGGAAGATTTTAATCAGCTTCTGCAATCTGAAATAGATCCAACATGCAATCAGGATATACTGACAATTACTAGTGAATGGAATGCAAAAGTTGCAAAGAAAGAAGATGGCTCAGAAAATATGGCCTTGGTGACAGAAATGATGCTAGAGATCACATAATAGGTGAATGGCGTTTTCATTGCAAATACATTTTTTTCATCAACATAAATGGTGACTGTACACATGGACTTCGCCAGATGGAACATACAGGAACAAAATTGACTATATTTGTGGAAAGAGATGATGGAAAAGCTAAATATCAAATGTCAGAACAAGACCAGGTGCTGACTATGGATTAGACCATCAGCTGTTCACATGCAAGTTCAAACCAAAACTGAAGAAAATTAGAACAAGTGTACAAGAGCCAAGGTATGACCTTGGATGTGTCCCACCTGAGTTCAGTGGCCACTTCAAGAACAGCTTTAATGCATTAGAATGAATGATAGAAGATGAGTGAGTTGTGGCATGACATCAAAGACATCATTCATGAGGAAAGCAAAAGGTTATTAAAAAACATGAAAAAAAGAAATGACCAAATTACATGTCAAAAGACACTCTGAAACTTGCTGTTGAATGTTGAGCAGCTAAAATTAAGAAAGACATGATGAAGTTAAGGAACTAAACAGAAGATTTCAAAGGGCAATTCAAGAAGACAAAATGAAATATTTTAATGACATGTGCAAGGAGCTGGAGACAAAAAAACCAAAACGGAAGAACACCCTCTGTTTTTCTCAAGCTTAAGGAATTGAAGAAAAAAATCAAGACTCGAGTGGCAATAGCAAAAGATTCCACAGGGAAAACATTAAATGATGTAGAAAACATCCAAAGAAGATGGAAGGAATACACAGAATCATTATACCAAAAACTATGGGGTGGATAACCAACCATTTAAAGAGGTTTCATATGATTGGGAACCAGTGGTACTGAAGAACAAAGTAAAAGCTGCCTTGAAGGAACTAGTGAGAACACAAGGCTCCAGGAATTGATGAGGTACCAGCAGAGATGTTTTAACAAACAGATGCAGCACTGGAAGTGCTTACCTGTTTATGCCAAGAGATTTGGAAAACAGCTACCTGGCCAACTGACAAAGATATCCATATTTGTGCCTATTCCCAAGAGAGGGGATCCAACTGAATGTGGAAACTGTTGAACAATATCATTAAGATCACATACAAACAAAATTTTACTAAAGATCATTCAAAAGTGACTACAGCAGTATATAGATAGGTAACTGCTGGAAAGTCAACCTGGATTCAGAAGTGGGTGGGGAACCAGGGATATCATTGCTGATATCAGATGGATGTTAGCCAAAAGTATAGAATACTAGAAAGGTGTCTGTTTTATTTACTGTGCAATGGCACAGTGACCATATGAATCATAAAAAATTATGGATAACACTGCAAAGAACACCTAATTGTACTCATAAGGAATCTGTACATGGACCAGGAGGCAGTTTTTCAAACAGAACAAGGAAATATTGCTTGGTTTAAAGTTAAGAAAAGTGTATGTCTGGGCTGTATGCTTTCACCATACCTCTTTGATATCTATGCTTTGCAAATAATCCAAGAAGCTTGACTTATGAAGAAGAATGCTTCATCAGAATTGGAGAAAGACTCATTAACAACCTGCATTATGCAAATGACACAACTCTTCTTGCTGAAAGTGAAGATGATTTGAAATATTAACTGATGAAGATCAAAGAACACAACCTTCAGTATGGATTTCAACTCAGCATCAACAAAACAAAAATCAATACAACTGGGTAAGTATGCAACTTCATGATAAATCGACAATAGATTGAGCTCCAAGATTTGCTTTACTTGTTTCTGCAATCAACAACCATGGAAGCAGAAGTCAAGAAATCAAAGACTCATTTCATTGGGAAAAGCTGTGGCAAAAGACCTCTTAAAAGTATCGAAATGTAAAGCTGTTCCATTGAAGACAAAGGTGTGCATGTCTCATGCCGTGGTATTTTCAGTCACATCATATGGCTGTGAAAGCTGGACACTGAACAAGGGAGACAGGAGAAGAATTGATGCTTTTGAGTTATGGTGCTAGAGATGAATATTGAATATACTATGGACTGCTAAGGGAACCAACAGATCTGTCCTAGAAGTAGTACAGCAAGAGTATTCCTTGGAAGCAAGGATGGCTAGATGGCATCTTATGTATTTTGAACATGTAGTCAGGAAGGACCAATCCCTGGAGAACGTCATGTTTGGGAGAGTGTCAGGTCAACAGCAAAAAGGAAAACCCTCCACTAGATGGATTGACAGTGTCTGCAACCATGGGCTTAAACATAAATAAGATCATGTGCCTGTCACAGAATCTGGGAATGTTCTGTTCTGCTGTACGTAGGGTCACTATGACTTGGACTTGACAGCACCTAACAATAATAACAACAATGCCATCTTGAAACCAGTAATTACCTCCTTCTCTGCTTGCACTTTCCCTATATCATTTTATTGGGAAATAAAATAACATACACCTTTGCATGTTTTCTTGGCACTCATGTGAAGAGAGACACAAGTTAGAGAGCCAAAGGTGATTGAGTTAGAGAATATTCTTAGCATCTCCTTCTCATTTCCTAACTTTGCCTCCACTCAATTGTTGTTAGGTGCCATCCAGTCAGGTCTGATTCATAGCAACCCTCATTGGGTTTTCAATGGCTAATTCTTTGGGGATTGCCTCAAGAGTGGATTGCCATGTCCTTCTACCATTTATGCAGTGCTGGGGATTGAACGTGGGTCCTCAGAGTATCAGAACTCTACCAACTGAGCTAAACCCCAGCCCCCACTCAATGTTGTTGTTAGGTACCCTTGAGTCAGTGTCCCACTCATAGTGACCTTATGTACAACAGGTAAAACACTATGGTTAGTGCTCCTCTACTATTCATAGGGTTTTCAATGGATGATTGTTTTTTGGGAGTGGGTTGCTGGGTCCTTCTCCAAAGCCTACAGCATGTGGTATTCCCAGACAGTCTCCCTTCTAAGTACTAGCCAGGCTGGGCCCTGCTTAGCTTCTGAGATCTGATGGGATTGGGCACCACAGTGGTATGGTTGCAGGCCCAACTCAATAGTGTTCCCTTTATAATTCCATGTGCTTTGTGGCCCTCTATTGTTGTCAGTATTGACATGGAAAATTGAAGAAGCTTCATTTTTAAAACTGCATTATACTTCAGGCATTATGGGTAAGACTAAAGTTTCTTTGTCTAACTATAAGCCTTCCCAAAAGACTTTTCTATTTGCTACTGAAATATTTTCAACTTATGTGATAGGATTTTTAAAACATTAAATTTGGAAAATTGCCAAAGCTTTTATTTTTGTTTTTATTAATTAAATTGTGTTTTAACTCATACATAGAAAGATAAAAGTACATATTCATGAGGTAGGTAATTTAATGTTTTGATAGATATATACACTGTCATTGGTGGTGGTGTTAGGTGCTATTGAGTCGTGTCCAACTCACAGCAACCCTTAGAGGGTTTCCAATGGCTGATTGTTTCAGGATTGCCTCGGGAATAGATTGCCTCAGGAGTGAATTGCCACATCCTTCTCCCATTTTTGCAGTGCTACAATTGAACCTGGTACCTCAGAGACTGCAGAGTGGTGCTCTACCAACTGAGCTAAATCCCAGCCCCATATACGTTGTATAATGTTTAAATCTGGTTAAACATATGGGTATCTATCTTATCATTTCTTTTTGTTAAAAAATTTCAAAATTCTTTCTTCTACTTTTTGACGTGCATAGTATATGATTATTATCTGTAGTTGCCCAACTATGAAATAGCATGCCATAACTTCTTGCTGTTATCTAACTGAAGCTTAGTAGCCATTCATCAGGAATTAGCAATGATTATTGTTTATAGTATATGAAAGGCTGTTATATATAGTATTAAAAATAATGAGATATGATCCAACATATAAAGATAATTTGTCTCTTTCCTCTATTAATTTACATTGTGACTTTTTTTTTCCTCTTTGGCCTAAAGGAAATGAAATTGAGTTGGCTTCTTTATAGATGTTACCAATATATAAATAAATCACACTGAAACTTTTTATCTATACCTAGACTAAGATCTAATGATGGGAAGAGAAAATTGGTATAAGGCCCAGGAAGAACCAGTTTGGGAAATTAAACCTAGAAATTCTAGATATTCTTAGCTCTAAGTCACATCCTAAGGTAGATTATTCAGTGAAGGATTTTTTTTTTTTTTTTTGAGGAAAGTCAACCCTATTCCTATCAAATCATTATGAATACAGATATTTCCTTGTTATTTATTATTTTGTTAACCTGACCATAGTAACTAATAGTGTAACTGCTTAGGAGATTTAGGCGAGAAAGCGTTGTACTTTGGTAACTTGCAGAGTTATTCATTTGACACTGAGAAGTAGTGTAGGGTAGAAGCCTTAATCTTTCCATTTTTCTTTCAACAAACATCCTTCAAGTCATTTCACTGAGTGAAATTTTATAGACCCAGAGTGGGTCTTAGATCTCTTAGCAATTATCTAGCAATAATTTACAGGTGAGGAAACTGAGACCCAGAGAGGTAAATTAACTACCTTAAGATGGCATATAAGATTAAATACATATTAAAGAGACATATATCTTCTCCTTGATCTGCCTATCATTTTTCTGACATGTTGGGAAGCCATTTTGTCTCAATTATATATCGTAGTTGTTTCTACAAATCCACTTCAGAAAGCCAAAGTTCTCTCTATTTAAATTTTTGTTGGTCTTATTCAGCTGGTTTAGTCAGCCCCTTTCCAGCAACCTACACAGTTGTTCTTATGGTCGTTGTTGTTAGGTACCATCGAGTTGGTGTCCTACTCATACATACATACATACATACATACAGCAGACAAAACACTATTGTCAGTGCTTCTCTGTTATTCATAGAGTTTTCAATGACTGATTGTTGTTTGGAAGTGGGTTGCTGGATCCTTCTCCCAAGCATACAGTGTGTGGTGTTTCCAGGCGGTCTCCCATCCAAGGATTTAAAGGCCCGACCCTGCGTAGCTGCCAGGATCTGATGGGATTAGACGTCACAGTGGTAGGGCTGCAGGCTTGTTCTTATAGAAGAGGGAAAAATACCTTTTCTCTATCAATTCTAGGTTCAGAGCCAAGGCCCCTATAACAAAAGACATATTAATTAGAGAAAATCATACAGATTTATTTAATATAAGCTTTATGTGACATAGAAGTGTTCATAAAGAAACTAGGACTCAAAGAAATAGTTAAACTGTGTATTTTTATATTATGTTTGATGGATGAACATATAGCCATAGAAAAGTATAGTAGGGCAAAAAGAATATACTCTTTACTAACTAACTAGCATTTAGCATGGCCTATCCAGATTCTTCTCTGTGATCCTTTGTGTTCACAGATAAGGATGTTCCTTTTCTCTGGGCGTAAGGGAGGCACTTCTCAGATAAGAGTCTCATGAGTTCCTTTAAAGGAAGTCAGAAACTCCTTCCTAAGTTTTAACCCACTTCAGGAGAAAAGGGCAGAAGGGAAGCCATAGAGATTTTCCTGCTTCTGTTTTTTTTTTTTTTTTTTTTTTTTCCAGTATGCATAGTGGAATGTTTTGGGGAGAAATTGTGTCCAGAACATCATCATTTATTTCCCTATCCTCCTGTATCTTTTTCTAGAATCTTGAAAGAGTATATAAGAGTGCTTTAATTTTGTTCAGTAGTACAATTTAGATAGAATCGGAGATTAAAGTTTGGAGTTACCATGAAGGACACCATTTTATCTCACACATAGGAAAAAAATAGGGCACTAGTTTTGTCCATTCAGTAATTCATTGTTAAATTTTAAATTTTATTTAGTGAATTCAATAAGTTGGAGGCATTTTGGTGTTTTTTTTTTTAAATAATAGGTAATTATTTCCTGGAAAAACTTTTTTTGGCTTTATGAGTTTGTTTTTGATGATGGGAGCACAATAAGGAAAGCAGTGTATATTTGTTTTCTAGCTAAAATTGAATATTTAGTTTTGAATTTTCCATAAATATGAAATTTAAAAAATAAATTCTGGAGTGATAATTACTAATATTGTTCATTTTTATATATCAGGATAGACAAGATTCAGCTGATGCTCAAAATACTTGTCATGTCTGGCACATGAATATAGAAGCCCTTCCAGAATGGATAAACTGCCTAATACAAAAAGTAAGTGTCTTAGTTTCTGAGTAAAATTACGGATATAAAACTTTCAGAATATTTTTGTTCTCTTTTTAAAGCTATTTTTTTTCTTGGATGTGTTGTTTCAAGCCACATGAAAGATTGTGGTATTCTTGATTGTACTTAATGGCTTCTTCACTATTATGGGAGCATTTCAGGTACTTTTCTGTCTTAGACTTTGCACTTGATGTTACTCCTTTAAATGTTTCCTACAGATACTCACCTAGTTTGTTCCCTCATCTCCATTGCTCTTTGTTTTCTTATGGTGCTGAAGTTTGAACCCAGGGCCTTGCACGTGGTAGGCAAGTAATGTACCACTTAGTGACATCTCCAACACTTCTGTAAATCTTTATTTTCAATGAAACATTGCTTGGTCAATGGATACACTTATCCATATTCTACAGACTGATGCACTCTATAAATAATACACCCTACTTATAAATATACACAAAACATGATGTATAAATATATATAATTACATACACACTTATGTACATATTCACCTTACACACATATAGCTTACTTATCTTGTTAACTGAGTAGCTCTCCCAAGAGAATATAAATTCCATGAAATCATGGATTTTTATATTTTGGCCCTTACTATAAATCCTCAGCACCTAGAATAGTGCCTGTTCAGCGAATAAAATATCATGTGTTTATCATTCATATGTACACACATATAGATATATCCACATACATGTCAAAAAACTGGATAATTAATGAATTACTGGTATAATCAGAATGAAAATGCTACTCTTTAATGGATATTTAATGAAATAGTAAAAGAGAAAGAACTCACCTTTTTAATTGTATGATATAGTTATTTTTCATAATGCAAAAATGCCTGTTAGAAAAGTATATGATATTTATAAAAATACATTTACATTTCTCCACTGAGGGGCCAAATTTTTCATTGTTAAAAATAAAAATCTGGTACATATCACTTGTGTCCATTCTCACATTATACTGATTTCCTGGGAGAATGCCAGTGCACTGCTTCTAAGTGTTCTGAATTTACACAATACATTAGGACACTATAGATGGTCCACTATCTTTGTTGAAAAGATCATTTTAAACTGAGATCATTATTAATTTCTAAACTCAGAATAGAAAATACACTATCTGATATGTGGAATCTGTATCTTTTGGTTGTATATAAAAAAGGAGGAAGAGCTTTATTATGTTAGTTGGGTAAAGTTCCCTCCCCTGGTGCTTGGTATGCAAGAAGTGTATCAAAACAGACACTTTTCTGTGAGATTTTACTTGCAAATTAAGCTCTGTAGACTAATTTGCTTCCTAGTTCCATAGAGTATTTTTCTCTTCGTTAGTTCACACTATATCCATATTCAACCTATTGTTTAAGAGACTCCCTTTTGGAATTCTTAGGAGTATTGTTTGGATGAGTGTGATTTGCAATATATTATTATTCTAGAACTTTGTAGCTGCTTATCTCTATTTATTGGAAGGCTTGTTTCCATTTGCCGTTCTGTCTACTAATCAGAAAACAGAAAGCTAGTCTTTTCTGTAGCATAGCAAACTTTCATGTGGTCGGCTTTTTTCTTTCTTTCTTTCTTTTCTTTTCTTTTCTTTCTTTTTTTTTTTTTTTAAACTCACATTCTCTTTGGTTCATTTACAATGAAGGCATTGTCTTTATTTTCCTTTATTACCTGTAGGCCCAGTGGACAGTTGGAAAATTGAACTGCCCTTTCTGTGGGGCCCGTTTAGGGGGCTTTAATTTTGTCAGCACTCCAAAATGTTCCTGTGGCCAACTTGCAGCTGTACATCTCTCCAAGAGCCGGACTGATTATCAACCAACACAGGCAAGCGGACTAATGAGACCATCACTGAAATACTTGTCACATCCTAGAATTCAGTTAGGTTGTGACAAGGAAACTCTGCTGACAGGTGGTGGCTCTAAAAACAGAAATCACAGGCTTTTAAACATGGCGCGAAATAATAATGGCCTTGGAAGATTAACAGAAGCGCTCTGCCTGGAGGTACGATCAACATATTTTGAGATGAAGAATGAAAAATTGCTCTTCAAAACATCAGATCCAAAATGCCAGCTTTTTGTTCCCCAGCTTTTGACCAGCAGATGCACTATGAGAGCTTTTCATAGAAAATCACATAGTTTGGATCTGAACATCAATGAGAAGCTGACTTTGTTACCCACTGTATATGAAATACATAGTAAGACTTCTGCCTATACCAGCCTAAATGAAACACAGCCTATTGACCTTTCAGGCTTGCCTTTACAGCCTAGTAAAAATAGCTGTTCCTTTCAGAATCCATCCAGTTTTGATCCTAATATGCTGCTGCAAAAATTTTCAGTGGCACCCCGTGAGACCCAGACACAAAGAAGAGAATTTCAGTGTGGTCTAGAAGCTTCTTCAGTGTACTCCGATCACACTAGTGCTAACAATCTGACTTTCCTGATGGATCTGCCCTCAGTTGGGAGGCACATGTTGGAGGCCTCAGACGAAGAAGAACACCTTTCCCCTCTAGACTTCCTGCACTCGACCAGCTTATCATTGGGCACCATTAACCAAAGGCTGAATAAGAGAGAAAGGAGCAAGTTGAGGAATCTAAGACGGAAACAACGAAGGCATGAAAGATGGCTGCAAAAGCAGGTAATTTTTCTAAAAAGATTGTACTAAAACTTCCGTACTTATAAATTTTAGGCTTTGAGAAGTAAAGCTAATTTTGAATACCTGTATTACAAAATCTAGGTTTTAATTTTAGAAATGACATTTCTGTCTGGGATACTTAATAATTATGCAGTCCTATTATAATTAGCAGTGTATATAATAACCATCTTTATTTGCTTCACATGTTTTGAAAAAGCCTCTTTTGCACAGTTTGCCACAATTCTATTAATATTTTATAGGAACATTTATCTCATTTAGACTGGATGGTTGGCCACAATTATTTTAAATTTATTACAAGCTAGGATTGTTTTGCGGTTATTTTATTTCAGGCTAAATTAAAAATGTTTTTCTAAATTCAATCAGGTAACAAATTCACTCACTTTTAATCATACATTTTAATTGGATATTTTCAAGGAGCTTAATTTAATTATGTGCTCACATGATCCAGATAGGATTAACTATGCTAACTTGTAAAAATTATCTAAATGGTAATTTACCCTTACTGTAATTTTGTTAGAGAGTTTGCTTCTGTATTATTTGAACTACTTACGTGTCCCATAATAATATGTTCTAGGGTTGTATGTGTGAAAGGATTGAAAGTAAATGTAGGTGCTATGGAAAACAATTAAATCCAATGAATGAAGTGCTATGAAAATTTGGAAGTTTGAGGGCTGGTATATTCCTGTATAAACATCTGCTTTTGCAAATTGCCTTTATTTTAGCTTATTAGTAATGATGGCAGTTCTTATTAATGTGTCAAATATTAACAATGTCCAGAGAACTTAAATATAGAAATTGGCAATGTCATATAATAGTTCATTCTTTTTGACACAGTTAAGTGAACTCCTATGTCTTATGAACCTAGTTGTGGACTCAATTATTACAATTAATGCTTCAGTCAGACTAGGTAGGTTTTTCATTTTTCATTTAGGTAGTGTTATTGTAATTATAGGTAAGTATTTATTATATTTTTGACTGGTTGCTAATAAGAGCATTCCAGTTTGGTTTATTTGCAAGTGATGGTGTAATATGATATCAAAGTGTACCTTATAGAGATGAGTATGTTTTAGCATCATTTAACATACTCCATGGTATAATTTATTGAAGCTTTAAAATTCCAACTATTTATTGAGAATTTGACACATACCTAAATAAATTGGAGATGATTTTATGTTAAGTGAATATTCAGAATGAATACCTTAAAAACAATGTCAAGTTCTCTCTGAAATAATTCTCTCACAGAAATTTAAAAGGAGTATGCAAGTTATACATACTGTGTATCATTAATATATGCAAATAACATCTTTTTGATTTAAAATGTGTTCAATTTTTGGGTTGGGTCCTTCTGAAAACCTCAGCTGTATTATTACTTTACAGCATAGGAATGTTCTATTTTACTCAGTTTAAAGTAAAACAAGAACAAAGTTATGTTTGGGGTTTTTTGGTATTAATGAAGTTATTTTTATTTATTTGTACACATGATTTGACCAATCTGCTTAGCTAGTTGATCAGAACTCATGAGTCTTAGACCTATGACAGGTCAATATAGGGAATGACATGGCAGAATCCTAGTAGATTTAATTGGTTGTTTAGGAGCTAACATACAAACAAATACCAATATCTCTTTAGCAGAAAGGTTTAAATGTAGAGCAATATAGAAATTTTGTGATTTAGTGATATGAGTATATACCATTGTTACAGGTAGAAATAATTTTTAAAAATCATTCTTGCTAATTCCAAAAAGACAAATCCTTGTAAAAGTTAATATCTGAGATAACTTAATTGCAAAATCATACAGCTCATTCCATGCTTAATAAAGTTTCAATCTGCAAATATTTATCAAATGCCTATTTAAGATACCATGGCTTTGGGTACTTACTGACTTCAAAACAGATTCTGCCCTTTTTTTTTTTTTTACTATTTTTTATGGTTCTTGGGGAATGAATTGAGAGCCTCACACATACTTTGCAAGTGCTCTACCTCGGGGCTGCACCCCTAGCCCAGGTGTTAATTTTTCTTTTTATTTTGAGACAGAGTCTTACTGAGTTATGCAGGTTACCTCTGGCCTCAAGCTTGTCATCCTCCTGCCTCCTCCTCCTGAGTCACTGGGATTATAAGTGTGTGTCACTGTGCCTAGCAAAGTTTTGCAGAAATGAAGATTAGCATATAAGATATAAAGTAATAGTTACTATTATTAATGATAACTCAAATATTTTGAGTATATTTTCTTAATTGAAATAAAAATTGCTATGTTTTACTCATATCATTATTATTATTTTTGCTATTGAGCTTTTGGAGTTCCTCATATATTCCAGATATCAACCCTTTTGTCAGCATAGTGTGTAAATATTTTCTTCCTACTATAGATTGTCTCTTTACTCTGTTGTTTCCTTTGCTGTACATAAGATTTTAGGTTGATATAATCCCACCTGCTTATTTTTGCTTTTATTTCCTGTGCTTTGGGGATCTTATCCAAAAAAATCTTTGCTCATTCCAATGTCCTAAAGCATTACCTTATGTTTTTTTCTAGCAGTTTCATAATTTCAGGTCTTGGATTTTTTGAGTTGATGTTTGTAACTGGTGAGTTATGTCGTATATAATTTTTTGAGACTGGCTCCTTTTACTCAGCAAAATTGCCTATGAAACTTATCAAGTTGTTGCATACATGTATACATTGTTATTATTTACTGCTCTATAGTATTCTATTATATGAATAAACTATGATTTCTCCATTCAGATGTACAAGGACAGGTACATTGTTTCAGGTTTTAGCAATTATGAATAGAAGTGTTATAACCATTAATGTATATATTTTTGTTTGATACTAAATTTTCATTTCCCTAGGGTAAATACTCAGGAGTGGGATTGCTGGATCATATGGTAAGTGTATATTTAACTATATAAAAATCCTGTGAAATTGTTTTCCAGAATGGCTGTACTGTTTTACATTCCAAACAGCAATTTATGAGATTTCTCCATGGCAATGCTTCTGCAACTC
>VMDO01004770.1:26725-120548 GCA_007922755.1 Pedetes capensis | reverse complement strand
TATGCTGTGGTGCAGACCCATAATCCCAGTGATTCAGGAGGCTGAGGCAGGAAGACTATGAGTTGAAGGCCAGAGGAAAATTCCATGAATCTCTCTTGAATTTTGTACATTTTCTTTACATTTTTCTTTGCATTTCTTTCACTTAAAAAGTTGGAACTAAGAAAGATGTGATCAGCTCCAAATGTAAGTGGTTGCCACAAAAGCTGTGAAGGACTTATAATAAGGATGTTAAAAAATGTGACTTACACCACTGCAGGACGTTTAGCACCTCAGTGAATAGATGAAATATTTATAAGTAGACATTTGACTCTTCTTTCCACTTCCCTAGGAAGTTTGCATATTTGAATTGACCCCAAGCTTTTTGAAAAGAAAACATATTCTCATTGGGAAAATGTAAGATTTCAATATATTTGACTGTTCAGGAAGGCTGCTGCCCCTCCCTGCTCTCACATAAGAGTTTAACTACTTCTCCTACGGCCACTTAACTTCTAACAGGAGAGGCAGCACAGAATGGATGTAAATGTGGAAAGAGGGCAGTGGGTGGGAGGTGTTTTGCACTGGAAGCTGGTGGAACACATGGAGGCTGCAATTTTTAGGATGTCCTGAGTTCATCTACAGGAAGGTAATTTCACTGCAAGTTGCTACACATCAAAACCTCAGGCATATTTAAGCTGTATCCTTTTCTCATTAGAATTGTGATAGCCATAATTTATTTTCTCTGTTAGTATTCATTCTTGGATGTTAATTCTGACACCTCTTGCTCCAACCTGGGAAGAATTGGAACTGCTGCCTGTTTTTGCCATAATTAAATTAGTGGCCCCAGGACACTGTGATCATCTTTCTAGTCATTGGTTTTTCTTATTTGTAGAAACAAAGGTCATAGTAGCCACTGCATTTCAGGGTAACTTGTTGACACCTTGGGCAGCTGTCCAGCACTCCTTCCTGCTGAGCAGGTGGAGAGGGCTTGTGTGTCTTGCCGCAGGCTCTTTCTCAGAGACCTCCTAGCTGCGATGCCTGTGAGTGCTTGCCGGTGTGGCTGCGCCTCCGTGTATCTGGAGTGGCCCAGTCCTTTCTTCTGAACCCAGTGTTCTTCTCCCCAGACTGTCAGACGTGGAGGGTGCAGGTGGCGACAGGGATGGTCTGGCCAGCCCCTTGCTTTATCTCTCAGTCAGCTAGTGCACATAGGCTGATTTTCCCTTGGCTCTGAGGATGCCTCCCCTAGTGGATCATCAGGCTAGCACAAGGTCTTTACGTGTCTGAACCCCAAGTGTGAGACAGGCCAAAGTATTTTCCCCACAACGGCTGCCAGACTCCAGTGCACATCAAGGCTGTGGTGGCGCCCTGCCTTAAGCCTCCAATATCCAGCAACAGCTCCAGGCTTACTTCTAGGGGGCAGTGTCACGAAGCTGCTAACTCTTGCCTAGTGAGCAACCCTTCGCAGCGTCGGGGGCCTTCAACAGGCCATAGCTGCCGCAGGATGATGGCTATGCTCTCAGTCACTGCCACTGCTGCATTATCTTTTCCTTTTCGGCCCTCTTTGTCCCCCCCAGATGAGATGCACCTCCCGACATCAGACCCAGGGGATCTCTTCCTTAGGGATTTTCTTAGTGTCTAAAAATCTTGCTTGGTATTTCAGCATATTATGATTTTCATAAACATTTTTTAAGGTCATAATTCATCTCTATATCTAATTATAAGTTTCTGGAGAGAAGGCATGCATTTTTATGCTTCTTTGATACATCATCATCTCTGCTTGCCACCCCCTCCTCCCAAAAAGCAGTGAGCTTGGAACTAGGTACACAAGGGGGTCTCAGTGTACGTTTGCTGCCTGTGGGGTGAGGGGCAGGGGACAGGGATGTGGAAATGTGAGGGAGAACCAGGGGCTGCCCTGAGCCCAGGCAATTCTGGATATGTCCCATGTTCCTTACCCCACGGCATGACTATATTCTCAAGGGCTCTTCTATCAAGACCCGTTCCCCAACTTTATTCCCCATCCTTCTGTTTCCTTGTTGTTGTTGTTGTTAGGTGCTGTCGAGTTGGTGTCTGGCTCATCGGGACCCTATGTAAAACAGGTGAAACATTATTGTCAGTGCTTTTCTGCCATTCATAGGGTTTTCAATGTTGTTGTTGTTGTTGTTGTTAGGTGCCGTCGAGTTGGTATCCGACTCATAGCGACCCTCATAGGGTTTTCAATGGCTGTTTCGGGATTGCCTTGGGAGTGGATTGCCAGGTCCTTCTCCCATTTTTGCGGTGCTGGGAATTGAACTCGGGTCTTCAGAGACTGGCAGTGCTCTACCAACTGAGCCAGATCCCAGCCTAGAGTTTTCAATGGAGGATTAATTTTTGGGAGTGTGTTGCCAGGTTCTTCTCCTAAGCCTACAGCACCTGGTGTTCCCAGGCAGTCTCCCATCCAAGTACTAAGCAGGCCCGTCCCTGCTTAGCTTCTGAGATCTGATGGGATCGGATGCCACAGGGCTATGGCTGCAGGCATAATGACTCTCATAGACTTTTCAATGGCTGATTGCCTCAGGAGTGGATTGCCACATCCTTCTCCCATTTTTTGCAGAGCTGGGAATCAAACCCGGTACCTTTGAGGCTGCAGAGCAGCACTCTACCAACTGAGCTAAATCCCAGCCCCTTGTGTTTCCTTAGCTATCATATAAAGATCCCATTAATTAATTTTTGCCTCATTTTCACAGTACTTGAGAAGGTCATGCCTTCCCATAACCTCTTCAGGGGCTGAAGGAGTAAAATAATAGTCAAAGTCATTTACTGTAGTGCATGTAGTCTCAGCTACTAGAGAGGCTGAGGCAGGAGGGTCTCTTGACCCCAAGGTTCAAGACCAACCTGGACAACATAAGGAGACTCTATCTTAATGAAAAACAAACAACAACAAAAAACAAAACACCCTAAACCACAACAAAACCCATCAAACATGTTGTTAAGTGTCATCGAATTGAGTCCATCAAACAGTTAGGAATTTGTAGACCCAAGAGGGGATCTAGTATCCCTTTAGAAGACCTCTTGCCATAGGGATGACCAGGTTGGTGGGGGTCATGGGCTATGAACACAGTGCAGCTCTAAGAACAGCTTTGTACGGATTTTCTGTGTCACTCATGGTGGCTGATGCCCTAAGGACCCTGCAGCTGCTGATGAGAACGGGTGAGTGAAGATGACCTTTTGGTTGTGGTTCTTTGACCTTGCATTTGTGCACCATGTTGTGATTTTTAAGCATGGCCCAAATGGTCTCCTTTTTCATTAGATGTTGCACAGAGGGTGGTGGCAGCCAGGACATCTGGCAGGGAGACTTGCCCAGAGCCACAGGGCTTATTTTGGAGGACTCAGGACTAGAATGTGAGTCTGTAGACAACTTACTCTGTGCTCCACTGCCTGTTCAGAAATGCTGCGTCTTGGTAGGGCAGGAGGACAGAGTGAATGAGGGTGCCTTGGTGCTGGGGCATTGCCTTGCCTTGTCGCTGTGGCCTTGTTGCTCACAGAGGGAACCAGCCACCTAGTGACTTCATGGCTTCCAGGATGGCTTCAGTTACTCAAAGTGTGAACCTGGACCAGTCACCTACACCTGCAGCGGGTCAGAGGTGCATGGTGTCAGCACTGTCCCAGGTCTCCCGTTAGGCTGTGTGGCTCTTACTGGGCTCCCTCCTTGCAGGTATTACTGTTGTGTCCTGAGCCCTGTGTGGTCAGAGCTGGCCCTGGTGAGGTGTGCATGTCAGTGCATGGTGAGCTTAGGGATCAGCCTGCCTGCCTGATGAACTTGGCAAAGGCCTCCTTAAGACTCTCGAGGCAGATGTCAGGCCATGGTAGAGGGCACCCAAACCCTAGGGGGTCTAATCCCCAAGGGCGCTCTGTCTTGGGCCTCTGCTCCATTCACAAGGCCACCTCTGGCCCTTTGTTCTTCGGCTGATCCTGTCCTCTTGTTGGATGATCTTCCACAGTGCTGAACCAAGGCTGATGCTCAGCTCAAAGTCCAAGTGTTCATACAAAGAGAAAGGGGCCTGCTTTATCAACAGCATCAACCCAAGAGCAGTTTCCTCTTCAAACTTAGTTTTCTAGCACCAAAGGCCTGAGTTTTCATAAAAATGCTCTCAAGGTTTGCAAGGAATCCCTGGACCATGGGGGAGGACATCCTCTTTTAAACACACCCATGCCCATGAGTGAGAGGCATTGCCTTAGAGGGAATCAACTTGAATCTAACTGAATTCAGCCAAGAGCAAAACTCATGTCCAAGGATGGCAAATGAAAGCAGGTTTATTAATTCAGCTTTTTCAAGATTGTTATGAAGCACTCAGGCAACAGGAAAAGGCACTGTATATTCTTTATGCCAACTGGACCGTGTTTCAGACCTCTCCTGGGCAGGGTGAGGAGGAAGCTGAGGGTTGAAAATCCTTCTGGAGGAGGAAGAGTTGTGCTTGGCCTTAAGTCACTGGCTTCTCTCCATGTTAGCTGCTTCTTGACAGTGGCCCAGCTAAGTGAACCTTGTCCTCATTTGTCTGTGTGACTGGAAGAACTTCTAAAATACTGATGCTTAGCCCCTGTACTGAATTTGTCTATTTTGGTTGAGTCCAGGTATGAGATGTGATTTCAAAAAAATATAGTGAATGTTTAAAAAAAAAAAAAAAAAAAAGAATTACACATTGTCAAAAAAAAAAAAAAGAAAAAAGAAACACACATTGTCATTAATACCCCTGAATCTGTATACACCCTGACTTTGAACACACTTATCCCATCATTTTTCCACTTTCTGAAGTAGTTCTGGAAGTCCCTTTTTGTGAGTGCCTTAAAATTCATCCTCCATCAAGACAATACTCCGAGTCACACATTTCTTCTGGTGTGGCTATTTCTGTCAAATAGAAATATTATGGTGTGTTCTCATCCACCTTATTCACCAGATCTGGCACTGTGCAAATTCTGGCTCTTCCCCAAGGTCAAAATGACCATGAAAGGTAAAGACTTCTAATTGCTTCAGGACATTGAGGCAGCTGTGACAGCGCAACTAAAGACACTCATGAAAGACGACTTCCAGAGCTGCTTCAGAAAGTATTAAGAATGATGGGATCAGTGTGTTCAAAGCCGGGGGGAGTATTTTGAGGGACATTAATGGCACAGTGAGTGTTACTGTAGTATTTTTAAAACTTAAATAGTCATTGTATCTTTTGATCACACTTTGTATTTCCAGTGAAGAAACTTTATTGTGGCTCACAAGCTGGTTACTGAAATTGATTGGGAAACTTCAGAGGAAAAAAAAGGCTGAGTTCTGGGCCTTAAAAGAGGAGATTCTGACTGAGTAGGTTAAGGGCCAGACCCAGCATCTGAAGTTTTAAAAAACCATTTCTGTTGTTTTTGGTGACCATTCTGGTTTGGGAACTACTATTTTAGGGGATGTTTGCGTTATTTAACTAATTCTCTTATTTTTCCAAAGTGTCTCTTTCATTCCTGGCTGCAGATTATGATCACTGGGGGAGGTTTTTTAAAAATTAAAAAAAATTTTTAAAATACTATTACTTGGGCTCCATCCCAGACCAATTTAATCAGAATGTCTAAGGTGAGGAGGTTTCAGTATTAATACTTTTAAAAGCTCTCTAGTTGAATCTAACATGCAACTAGGGCTGAGAACCTTTATGCTGAAACTTGAAAGAGCAAATAGGATTTACTTTTGAGCAGCAGCTGGAGCTGCAATTGATTGTTTTTCATTTTTCATAGGGCTGATTTGTTATTAAAAATGTAAATTATCCAATGTGGCCTGCTTGTAAATCACATCTCCTATATCTCTACCTTGGGTTGTATCTCTGGACGTCCATGTTTGTGGTTGAAGAAGGCTCCAGCTTTTAACTGCCCCCTTTCTTTTTGGTAGTAGTGTCCATCTATTAGTTCACGGGAGAACAGATCTTCAGAAGTTTTTCATATGCACTGATATTAAAGTGGTCTTTGCCAGCAGGTATATTTGTTGGTGACTCTTTTGATTACTGTGGCCAGAGAGGGAGTGGATCTGGGTCCTGGAGAAGTGCCAGATGACCCTTTAGGGCAGGTTAATATCAAAATGGTGCATGTCCCACTGGGCTAAGTGGCTCATGACACACACTTGGCCAATAGCCAGGCAGGACTTCAGCCCCTCACCACTCAGCCATAGACCTCAACAGGGCATGGACTCCACAAGCCCAAATGGCAGGAGTGAGAAGTGACGGGGAGGAAGATGGTAGAGGGTGGTTCCCTAAAGTACATTCTTCCCCTGAACCTGTGCAGCCTTTAGGCTTGGGCACGATGGTCCTGTTCTTCGGGTTTTTTTCAGCTAAACCTCTCCCAGGGAGAAGGACCCAGCAGCCCACACCCAAAAAATAATCTGCCATTGAAAACCCTATGAATAGGAGAGAAACACTAACAATAGTGTTTTGCCTGTTGTGTGTAGGGTCACTATGAGTCAGACACCGACTCTACAGCACCTAACAACAAACCTCCTCTGTGCGGGAGGACTAAGGAGCTGAAATCCTAGACACCAGCCCTCCTCCAGAGCCTTGCCAGGTCCTTTCCTGAGTCTGAGTCCTGAGGGCAGGTAGCACCCCAGGGTTTGCACTCTAGGCCTGTGGGGTGATTGAAAGGTGACTGTTGGTAGAAGGTGCAGATGGAGCCTGGATGCTTGGGATGGAGGGTCCATGTGCATATGAGACCCTTTAGGGTGCGAGGTGCAGCTGACACATTAAGAGCAGTGGTGATGGGTACTGACGGCCGAGGGACTGACATGCAGCACTGGGTGCCAGCTCTTTCCAGCCCACCACGTGTCTGTACAGCATAATGAGTCAGAGAATTTGAAAGTCTAACTTGGCCCTCTAGCTCAATGCAAAGATTGTTTTTTTTTTTTTTTTTTTTTTTTTTGGTCAAGCTAGGAGACTATAATGCTATTTTATTGTTGGTCAGCTTGATTTCCAAAGTTTAAATATTTAGAGAAATTATAGATGGGCTTCTATGTGAACCTTTGATCCAGGTACCAACTGTTAGGGTAGAATGAAGACACACATGTCTTCATTCAGGCTGCTTAAAATAGAATATCATAGGCTGAGTGGCTTAAACACCAAACATTTATTTACCTCACAGTTCTGGAGTATGGAGAGTCCAGGATCAAGGTGCCAGCTGAGGGCTGCTTCCTGGTCTGCAGATGGCTGTTTTCTTGCTGTGTCCTCCCGTGGGGTAGAGAAGAGAGAGAAGGAGCAAGGTCTCTTATGTCTTTTCTTTTAGGGGCACTAATCCCATTCATTGGAGTGCTACAATCATTACTTAATTACTTCTCAAAGGCCTCACCTTCTAATATTGTCCCATTGAGGATTAGGATTTTGACATATAAATTTTGGGGAAGCCGAAGGAAATGCAGAAAGAGCCCAAGGAAAGGGCTGCATGAGCAGGAAGTCGGCATGAAGATCAAGGTGGATTTGAGGACTCATGTAGATGGTGGGTAAGTTCTAGGATCATTCAGATAGACTGTTGCCTCCCTATGTATTCATTCCTCATGGGAAGAACGTTGGTAACAGATCCTACAGAAACCTACAGTTTCCCAGAATTGTTGCTGATTGGGCTCCAAAGGATCATAGAGTTGGACAAATGTTTCCTTCCAACTTCAACCCTCTGACTTCACTCCCTTGCAGGATCACAGCATTAATAAGATTTTAAGTCCTGACCTTCCCCCTTGGATGGCAGCTCTGCACTTTCTTTTGGGAAGTCATATGATTAGAGGCTGTGTAGTGGAGATGGAGAGAAGGATCTCTCAACATGAACCACATTTCTTAGTGAAATAATTTCCCTAGGTTTGTTTCCAGTTAAGGCTGAACCCACAATCATATCTCTCCTTCCATTAATTCTAACAGGGGCTCAAAATGTAGGAAACAAGGACAATGTACAAAGAAGAGGCATCCCAGAGGGTTGTCTTGAGGAGCTTCCATCCCCAAGGAGACAGAGAGATCTGCCAAAGATACCTCCTGTTAGACAAGCATCAGGAGATACCTACTTGGAGAGCTTTACGTGGACAGGGCTTTAAAGGGACACTTCCCCCACCCCAACCAGCCACAGGGATCTGACTGTGGGTGTGTGATGAAACCTTCAGGCTGATGGTAAGAATTTCAGGGACAAATGGCAAGAAAGGAAATGCATCTAATACCAGGGTATTGGGTGGTTATTATTTATACGTGGAACTCCCCTAGCATGTTGGAAGGTTTACAGAAGTTTTAAGAGTAGATCAGACACTTGATGTCATAACCACAGTTATCGCTGTGATGGGCTAAATCATAGCTCCTTTGGCATGCCTAAAATCTTCAGGCAGCTCCCCATCAACAGTATCAGGAAGCCATTCCTCCACACCCACACCATCTTCTCTGTCTTGACAGGCTCTGTTTTCTCCCGATTCTCTGATGTTCTTGTGATCTCCTGCAGAGTGGGAACATATCACCATCCCTTCTTGCAAGAGCAAAAGCCACCTTGTGGGAGGGGTGGCTGATTTTGGATGGAGGTGAAAAATCCTGGTGAGAGGTTAAAGATCTGGAAATGGTGGTGTGGATCAGTAGGTCTGGGTTATAGTGCTTCATCTAGGTTCCTTGCAGGAGATACCAGAGCAGAAATGGCCAATGTGAAGAGTTTCACCTATAGGGTTATGTAATGGTGTTCTCAAACTGTCATAAAATGCCAAAAATTTAGTGGTTTAAAACAATGGAAATTTATTGTCTCCTAGTTCTAGAGGGCAGAAGCTGGATGGAGGTATTGACAGAGCCATACTCCTGCTTCAGGCTCTGAAGGATACTCTTCCTTGCTTCTCCAAGCTTCTGGCGGTTCCTTGCTTTGTGGTAGCACAGTTCCAGTCTCTGCTTCCATCTTCACATGGCTTTCTTTCTTGTGTCTCTTAGCATGTCCTCTTGTAAGGAGGCTCATACAGGACTTGGAGACTCTTCTAACCCAGTGTTAGCTCATCTTGGTCCTTATCTGAATTATCACTGCAAGACTATTTCCAATAATGTCACTTTCTGAGATTCCATGTGGACATGCATTTTGGGGGGACGCGTCCAGCCATAACAAGTGGTGATGTGACTTTAGGAAAAATTTGCTGCATGCTCTTAGGGATGGGCTGCGTCTCACAAATGCTTGTGTCTACTCAAGGGTTGGTGCAGGGAGTGTGTAGGAAGGAGTGGGGTGGGGGAGGAGATACCAGGCTTATGTTTATTGACTGCTGGCTTCCTGCCATGTGCCATTGGATACTTAAAGTAATCGTTCTCAAAGTGCGGTGACCAGACCTGACCTGTACAATCAGCATTAACCGGGGCCACATTAGAAATGAAGATTCTCAGGCTACCTGAGACCTGCAGAATGAGAAACTCTGAGATGGGGTCCAGAAATCTTTATTTTGTTTTAATTGATTTTGTTTGTTTATTTTTCAAGACAGGTTCTCACTATGTGGCCCAAGCTGGCCTCAAACTCACAATCTTCCTGCCTCCTTCTCTCAAGTGCTGGGATTACAGGAGTGCACTATCACACCCAGCTGCAGTCTGTGTTTGAATATTTCTGGGTCATTCTGGGGCTTGCTTAAGTTGGAAAACCACTGCCTTATTGTTGTTGTTGTTAGGTGCCATCATGTTGGTGTCTGACTCATAGTGACCCTGTGTACAACAGGAGAAACATTATTGTCAGTGCTTCTCTGTTGTTCATAGGGTTTTCAATGGTGGATTGTTTTTTGGGAGTGGGTCACTGGGTCCATCTCCCAAACCTACAGCATCTGGTGTCCCCAGGTGGTCTCCCAACCAAGTACTAACCAGGTCCAACCCTGCTTAGCTTCTGAGATCTGCCAGGATCGGACACCACAGTGATACAGCTACAGGGTAAAATTTATTGTTTGTTATTAGTTGCTGTCAAGTGGGGTCTGACTTATAGTGACCCTCATAGGGTTTTCATTGTCTGATTGCTTTGAGATTGCTTTGGGAGTGGACTGCCATGTCCTTCTGTTTTTGCAGTGCTAGTGATCAAACCTCGGTTCTCAGAGAGTGCAGAGCAGCGCTCTGCCAAGCTAAACCCCAGCTCCACCACTGCCTTAAAGCATCCTCAATCCTTGAAACAACGCTATATATTATCCTCACCATCTGATGCCAGGAAGTGACATGCTCAAGCTGCCCCAAGCAGGAAGTGGCATCTTGAACCGGAAGGGCAAACTCATGTCCACACAGCGGCAACATCCTCAGAGCTTTTCCCACATCTGTTCCATATGGGATGAAAAAGAAAATCTAGGTTTTATTTGCAGCTTTTCTTAACAGGCTCTTCCTTCTGGTAAGGCCCCCCTCCCCATCTTTCTCACCATCTTCCCATCAATGGGGGCCCTCCCATAATTTCTTTCTAAGCTTTGTGAACTAATTAGAGGTTTGAAAAATGTGTATCACAAGGGCCCAGTATCAATTTTATGGGCTTTCATGAATAAGAAAACAATGCCAACAAGTCAATATTACGTGCAAATGGCAGTAAAATCCCACTGATAGGCTTCTTGGCTCTAATTTTGTAGAGGAAAATCAATAAGAGTCCTGTTGGGCCTGCTAATTTTAAAGGCATCCAGAGGGCCTCTTGAAAGGTGGAGGCTGTGCTTCCCTGTTACTCATTCCGGAAGGAAGTTAACAAAATGCTTAAGCCTCTAACCTCCAGCATGTTAGCCATCAGGCTGCACAGGGCTGCTGATTAGCACGCAGTGTCCCCAGGTGTCCGGCTTCCACTCTCCCTGAGCTACTTACATCCACACGGTGGCAGTAGCCGCTAACACATCGCATACACCGTCTCTGATGCGTTTAACTTGGAGCTTCCCAATGAAAAAATACGTGTGTGTAAACTAGAGGAGGCCGTGAAATATCATCCTGCCCCTTCCACATCCTAAACTGTCGGTGTCGGAATCAACATGAGCACACTGCTTATAAAGGTCTCAGGGAAACAGCTCCCCAAATCTCAGTCATTGACTCAATTTGTTTACTTAGTATCCATCTTCCCTACCCTTCATTCTGAAAAATTTCAATTCTGTAGCAAAGGTGCTTGCTGTTCATTGGGATCCAGCAAATGTTAACATTTAACCACTTTTTCTCTCTGTTTTTCCCTCTCTCTCTCTCTCTCACTGGATGTAAACTTGGAAGATAAGTAGTAGATACCCTGACACTTCACCTCTCAACAATTTAACATATGTATCTTAAGAATAGACATTTCTGTGCATAACAACAATATCATTATTATACCCAAGAAGTGTACCACTGATACAATCATATTCTCTAAAATATAACCCACATTTAAATGGCTCTAGCAGTCCCAGCAATATTCTGCAAATGAATTTTTGAGAAGCATACATTGTGTTTACTTGTCATGTCTTGTTTATCCTCCTTTTTTGACAGCAGTTCTCTCTGGAGCACTTTTAGGACTGACATTTCTTCACAGTGCAGCTCATGGATTTTGCCTAGCCCACCGGATTTGTCTTATTGTTTTTGTATGACTAGACCCAGGTTAAACATTTTGGCAAGAGATCTGCCACATTTCTTCAGGTGGCACATGTTGTCATGGAGTCCCATTACTGGTGATGTTTAATTTGAACACCTGTCTGAAGTACCAAGTCATAGGCAGAGCTTCCACCCTAGTGCTGCAATGGTGGCAATCCTGATTGTTTTCTCAAGCACCTCTCCTGCCTCTGGGCAGCCGGTCCTCTCCCCACAGCAGCCACCTGCGTATTCCTAAAATGCCAATCAGGTCAGCCCATGCCTCTGCTTAAACTGTCCTCTGGCTCTGCATCATGTCCATAGTAACGTCCAGAGTCAGTGCTGTGACCTTTACACCTAGACACCATCTGTCTCTGCCTACTTCTGTCCTTTCTCTCTGAGCTCCAGCCACATGGCTATCTTTCTGTGTTTTTGGAGACCCCAAAGAGTACACTTTCCATTCTTCTGCTGTCACTGCTCTGGCATGGCTGGCTCCTTTTTATCATTCAGACTTGGGGTCACCCATCACAGTTCCATCCCCATCTTGTCATCTTGTCCTTTTTTCTATGAAGTGCTGATCACCAGTTGAAATGATCTGTTTATTCATTTACTTACTAGAGCTTCATGCGGCCCAGGAAGGTCAGTGCCTGGTTGTCTTATTTGCCTGTCCATCACCACCCAGCTTATTGACTGGCACATAATAAGTGCCCAGAAAATGCTTGTGAATGAATGAAGTCAATTTGATATCATAAGTCAGCATTGTTTTAAATTTTGAGATTGAAAAATAAAGAAGAAACGATTTTTGCTCACGTGTAGCTGCTGTTTTGATGGAGATGACTTAGGTTTAACGAGACAATGTGAGTCCATTACCTTGAGGGCTGAGTGTGCTGGGCATGTGGAAGAGAGTAGGGTGCTCCTCTGGGAAGGGAAGTTCCCACAGAAGCTGACTCCAGAGCTCGTCTCATCTGTATGGCGTTGGCACAGGGTCCCCCTTAAAATGCCATGGTGGCAGCATTGGAACAGCATCCTGGGAGACTATTGTTGTTGTTGTTAGGTGCCATCGAGTGGGTATCCGACTCACAGTGACCCTTATAGGGTTTTCAATGGCTGACTCTTTCGGGAGTGCCTTGGGAGCGGATTGCCAGGCCCTTCTCCCATTTTTGGGTGCTGGGAATTGAACTCGGGACTCAGAGACTGCAGTGCAGTGCTCTACCAACTGAGCTAAATCCCAGCCCATCCTGGGAGACAGAAGGCCCAAATTCCAGGACCATCCGTGTGACATCAGGGCAAGCGGTTCAACTTCTGAGCTGGACTTATCCTGTTTGTAAAATGAAGGGTCTGGGCTGGATAATCTTTAGATGCCTTTGGCTCCATTATTATCTGAGACTCACTTCTACTCCTGGTGGGCTGGTGGCTGTGGACAATACCTCTTAATCTTTTGCACCTTACTTACGTCATCTGTGAAAGGAGACTAAACACTCTATCTCATCTAATTGTGGTGAGGAGTGATGTGATGGTGAATTTGACCAGATTCAGTCAACTTCACAACACCCTCTCCAAATACAGGGGTTATTCTTATTCATGGGTAATTCTCTTGAGACAAAGAAATCCCAGATGCCTGTGTCGTCTGAACATTTTTTTCTGAAGCTGGCCCCACAAGAAAAACTAGCATTTTAGTCCAGACTGCTTCCCTGGAAGCCTTGGCAATTTGAGCTGAAGAGTGATTAAAAGACCAGATGGCAAAGAAACCTTGTAGATTTTTGTGTCCAGAAGCTCCGTGGTTCAGTTAGAAGCCCCGGTGCCCTGGCAGTACCCTGCAGGAATGAAGATCAATAATGCCATTTGCAATCAATGCTTCTGGTGCCCCTCACATCTACAGCCCTGCCTGGTCCTGGCACAGTTGCCCACCTGCTGCTTTGGGACTAGGAGCAGAAGCAAGGCCTGGACCCATCACTCATCACCATGACGACCTCAGTGTGTGTTCCCTTGCTGTTCACTAGCTGTAGGGCAAGGGGGCGCCAGAGGCCTATGGAAGGGGGCCAAAAGGCATGGCAGGGAGGTCAGGGGCAGATGTAGGAGGGCCTGGATGTGGAACAGAGTGGTAACTTTGCCTTCCTTTTATTTCTTTTGCTTTAGTGTCTTCGAGAGGTGGCTATGGTATGAAAAGGGCGTGTGAGATAAGGGAAGAGTTTGGACTCTCTGACTCTGAGAGTCCTGCTTTAATGACTAATGAGTTCCATGTGCAGAGGTGAGCTAGATGTCAGCAGACAACCCAATTCCTGTTCTACTTTGACACACAGCTAACTTGCTATATTTTGCAGCCTCCTCCCCATTAGATTCAGTCATGTGACTATGTTTCAGCCAATGAAATCTGAGGAGCAGCCATTCCCACGCCTAGCCATAATCCTCCTACCCAGCTCTCTCTGCCCTGTGCTCTTGTGTCTGCTGAGGGTGCACGAGGATGCAGGGGGATTCTGTCCAAGGGGTGCCAGCCACTCTTGGAAGCACTCACATCCATGCATAGTCAGGTGGCACAGGGCCCCTTGGCCAGCCCACACTAGTGTGCCATGTGAACAAGAAGAAGTCAGCCTTTACCTTAAGGCACTGAGATTTGGGGGTGTTCAGTCAACCCAGTGAGTCTGTCCTGATGAGTACAGTTGCTTTCCATCTTTTCACGGCCAGTCTCTCCAACTGTCTGCAGAACTTCTATCCCCGCCTTCAGCTTCCTTCTTCTACTTTTGCCCTTGGTCACGCCATGGTAGCATTTTTTGCAAGGTGTCTCTTGGACCTGGTGTCTTCTGCTAAGGTGATTCATCATCTCGGCAAGCCTGGGATGGAGGGGCTCTCAGGGATTTGAGACTTTCACTTTTAAATCCAGGAGACTCCCAGGCAGACTGCAGTGGTTTGTTACCTGCTGGTATTCCCACCAGTCTCTGCTCTGGGACTTAGGCTGAGCTTTCCTCTCTTGGGCTCAGTGGGAAAGAATGCCGTATCTGTTGTGGGTATAGCTTGGGAGTACTGAGGCCTGTGTATGCAGAAGTTGCCATCTATGGGCCAGGTTTTAGGGTCCTGCCTGAGCTCTGGAACTAGCTCTTCTCAGGCTGCACTGGGAATAGAGGTGTAGCACTTGTGGGCTTATTGTATCCTCAGCCATGAGGGCAGCACTGCCATGTGGCTGACCCCTTCGATGTGCCCAGTGAAGTCTGTGATAAGGAGAGAAGCAGCTGATCAACATCTATAAAATGAACCAGGAAATAGAATGGAGGGGGAAGAACATAGAGTGTCAGGTGAGATGGGCAGAGGAGGAGAGAAGGCAGATGTGAATGGAGCACTGGGAACAGTCCTGGAAAGAGAGTGATTTCAGGTCTATAGCTGCAAATGCCTCCCATCTGCCTGGGCAGTCCTCTGTGTGCCTCTTGGGATACCCTGTGGATCTGGGGCCATGCTCCCATGCATGCTGCTCTCTCATTTTGTGACTTTTGATTTATTTATTTATTTATTTATTTATTTATTTATTTATTTATTTTGTGGTACTGGGGATTGAACCTAGGGCCTCATGCTTGCATGCACCCTCAGCCTATTTTTTCACTTTTTGAGACAGGGTCTCGCTAAATTATGCAGATTTCCTCTGGTCTCACACTTGCAATCCTCCTGCCTCTGCCTCCCAAGGCACTGGGATTACATGTGTGTGCCACCGCACCCAGCTCCTACTTTTGATTTATTTTTGTTGAGGCTTCTACAATCAATTTTGTTTCTATTGCTTAAGGTCTTCCAATGACTAGTCCCCCACCAGAGGCCAGAGAGGACGTGGGCTTCCCCTTGCGCAGGTAGGACCCATACTATTATCCTGTGATCGGAGTTCAGCGTGAACACACCCAGAAGGCAGGCACGATCCTTGAGTGTGTGGTATGCAATGCTGCACCCCTTAGCCTCAGCTTACATCCCACAACCAGCCCATGTTCTCATCAGTGCCTACCTGCAGGCATGGGGGAGAGCTCAGGGAGGAGGGTGGACTAACACCCTAAATTCTCATCATCAGAGAAAGCTCTCAAGCTCTTTTGGGCACAAGCCAATGGTATTTTCTTTAAGAATAAAAAATAGCTTCTTATGTAACTTTCTATAAACCAGCAACTAAGAGAATTAAAGGCCTCATTAAGGTCCTCTTCTGATGGAGACAAACTCTCCCACTGGTTATTCACCATATGCAGAAGTGAATAAGACTATCAATAGAATCAGGTGTTCAGCTCTAGTTCCTTTCTGTAAATGAAAGAAGGTGTTTTCTGGATCATGAAAGATGAATGGGCATTTCTTTTCAGCCAACTTGGTACAAGGGTTGTAAGGGGGAGAAGCCTGGGATTGTTGTGATGGAGGACTCGCTGAATTTTCTGTAGTTGTGTCTTTCCAAGGTTGTTTCCAGCAGAAGTGGCTTGGAAAGCCATTGCAGCTGATGGTGCAATGCTGGAGCTGTCCTGGGAGGTGGGGCGCCTTCTCAGTGGTGTGTGCTGGTGGGAAAGGCGGCAGACTTGGGTGGGTGGGTCTGGGATGGAGGAGCCCCTCTTAGCTCTAATTACTGCCATGTAAGTGCCAGGTACTGTGCTAGGCATTTCAAATGCTTTATTTAATTTTAGTTTCCCTGCAAACCTCATAGGGCAGTTTTACAAATGAGGAAACAGATTCAGAAAATGAACTATTTTGCCTAAAAATATAGACCTGGGATTCAAACACAGTTCTGTCTGGTTCTAAATCCCAGCTTTGGAATTCTCAACTGCTACCCCAGTGTGTCTCCTGGCTGTGGAGGGATGGGATGGCTAGAAGGGATACTTTCTAGAAACTGTCCAATATGGAAGAAAAAAGGTGGGTTTGGTTTGGGAAGAGGGTGCAGGTAAGAACAGCTGAGAGGTTAGAACAAACTGTGGTGATAGACAGGCATAGGCACAGGGAATAGTTCTGGTTCTGGGTATTTATTGCTTTGGAATCCCAGCCAATGGTAAGGTCAAAGCAGTAGCCCTTTAGTGGAAGAGACTGGAGCTGGTGTCAGAGCACCAGCAAGGAGGGCTCAGAAAGAGCTTCCTTCCCAGTAGGGAACAGGAATGCTAACCAGGAAATTGACAGAAGCTTGTGTGAATAAATGCACTTGTAAACAGAGCTGAAATTCTTATTAAAGATGAGACTCAAGCTGGGCTTCCTAAATGCTTGGGCTGACTTTATGACTTACTCCAGACAAGAGCTGATTACCCTATTAAGGCAAGACAGGGGGTGAATGATAAAGACAGGGCTGAGTTTCTTCCTGGTTCCTTAAGGGACAGAATTCCTGACCTTTGGTGGACATTGCAAAATCTGCTTCTTCTGCCATAATGACATTCTCCCTCAGTCTTCTTGGTGAGGCCCGCAGTCAGATCATGAACTTAGATGCCACAAATGATTGGAGGCTGAACTGGCCCTAATATATATTAACTGGATAAGTCTTTCTGTCATCTTAAAAATAGTCTACAGGCTTATTGATTTAGGTTGATTCTGAAATGTGTGTGGAAAAGCAAAGGAAATGGAATAGACAAAAACAATTTTGAGAGAAACAAAAACAAAGTTAGAGGACTCCTGCTACCTAAATTTTAGACTTACTATAAAGCCACGGTAATCAAGGAAGTATGGTATTGGAAAAAAGACAGGCATGTACATCAATAGAACAGAATATGGGTTTGACAAAGGTGTGAAGGCAGTTCAATAGAGAAAGGATAGTCTTTTTGACAAATGATGTTGGAACACTTAGCTATTCATATGTGAAGAAATGAACCTTGATCCATTCTTTGTACCCTATGCAGAAATTAACTCAAGATGGATTATAGACCTAATGTAAAATTTAAACCTGTAAAACTTCTAGAAAAAAACATAGGAGAAAGTGTTTGTGACTTTAAGTTAAACAAAGATTTCATAAATAGGACACAAAGAGAATAAACCATAAAAGGAAAAGAAGATAAATTGTTGTTGTTGTTAGGTGCCGTTGAGTTGTGTCTGACTCATAGCAACCCTTACAGGGTTTTCAATGGCTGATTGTTTCGGTATTGCCTGGGGAGTGGATTGCCATGTCCTTCTCCCATTTGTGTGGTGCTGGAAATTGAACTTAGGACCTCAGAGACTGCAGAGTGGTGCTCTACCAACTGAGCTAAATCTGATCCCAAGATAAACTGTACTTTATCAAAATTAAAACTTGTGCTCTTCAGGTACTGTTAAGGAAGTGGAAAGACAAGACATAGTCTGAGAGAATATATTTGCAAAGCACATACCTAGTAAAGGACTAGTATCCCATTTCCTACCCCAGGTGTCTGTCAGCTTGTCGTGCTGTAGGGGCTTGCATGTTGCTGTGATGCTGAGAGCTATGCCACTGGTATCTCGTTACCAACAGGGCCCCTATGGTGGTCAGGTTTCAGCTGAGCTTCCAGACTAAGACAGACTAGAGAGAAGGACTTAGAAACACCCTTCTGAAACAATGAGCCATTGAAAACACTATGAATGCAGAAAAGGACTGTCAAATATAGTGCCAGAAAAATGAGCCCCCCAGGCTGGGAGGCATTCAAGAAATGACTATGGAAAATTTGTCTCCTCAAAGTAGAGTTGACCTTAATGACGGGGATGGAGTAAAGCCCCGGGAGCTCCTTTTGCTGATGTGGCATGACTCAAAATGGGAAGAAACATAGTGGCTGCAACAATGGGCTCGAACATAAAAAGATCATGTATGTGGCACAGTATTGGGTAGTGCTCCATTCTGTTGTAGTTAGGGTCACTATGAGTGGGATCCAATTCAATGGAACCTAACAACATCCATTTTAAACTGTGTGAATAAAGAACTAGAATAAAGAACTTCCACAGCTCAATAATAAGAGAGCAAGTAACCCAGCTTTAAAAGATGAACAAAAGACTTGAACAGACACTTTGCCAAAGAAAATATATAGATAGAAAATAGCACATGAAAAGATGCTCAGCATCAGGAGTTATTAGGCGGATGCAAATTAAAACCACATTCTGATACCACTCTGTAACTATTAGAGTGGCCAACTGCCTGCTTCCCCACAGTCTGACAATATTAATGTTGGCGATGATGTGGAACTGGAACATTCAGATGCTACTGTTGGGAATGTGAAGTCGCACTGTTAACTTTGGGAAACAGGCAGTTTGTTATAAAGTTAAAAATACTTATTTTATGACCCAGTAATCCTACTCCTAGGTATTTACCCAAGAGAAATGAAAATATCCACCCCCTACAAAACTTCTGTGCAAATGCTTATGGTAGCTTTATTCAGTCACCCCAAACTGGAAACACCCCACATGCCCATCCCTTGGTGAATGTATAAAAATATTATGGTGAATTCAGAGTGGAATTCTGCTCATCCATAAAAAAGAAGAAATTACTGATATACACAATAGTATTGGTGAATCTCAAATGTGTTATGGTAAATGACAGATGCCAGAGTCTACAGGCTACACACTCTATGGTCCCGTTCATATGGCATTCTAGAAAAGGCAAATCTCTAGGCATAAAAAACAGATCAGTGGTTCCTGAGGGTGGGTCATGGAGATTGATTATAAGGAGACATGAAGGAATTCTTTAGGGCTATGGTAGTGTTCTGGATCTTGGTTATTACTGAGATTAGGTGCTGTCCAGTCAGGTCTGACTGATAGCGACCCCATATATGACAGAATGAAACACTACCTGACATTGTGCCAGGCACACGACCTTTTTTATGTTTAAGTCCATTTTTGCAGACACTGTGTGAATAAATGTAGTTGGAGGTCTTCCTTTTTCTCATTGATCTGTCACTCTCCCAAACATGATGTCCTTCTCCAGGGATTGTTCCCTTCTGACTTGTTGTTGTTGTTGTTGTGAGGTGCCGTCGAGTCGGTATCCGACTCATAGCGACCCTCTGTACAACAGGGGAAACACTATTGTCAGTGCTTCTTGCTGTTCATAGGGTTTTCAATGGCAGATTGATTTTTGGGAGGGGGTTGCCAGGTCCTTCTCCCAAGCCTACAGCTCTGGTGGTCCCAGGCAGTCTCCCATCCAGGTACTAACCAGGCCCGACCCTGCTTAGCTTCCGAGATCTGACGGGATCGGATGCCACAGGGCTATGGCTGCAGGCTCCCTTCTGACTAGATGTCCAAAATATGTAAGATGTAGTCTAGCCATCCTTGATTTCATGGAGCATTCTGGTGGTACTTCTTGCAGGACAGATCTGTTGGTTCTTTTGGCAGTCCATTGTATATTCAATATTTGTCTCCAGCACCATAATTCAAAAGCATCAACTCTTCTTCTGTCCCACTTACTCAATGTCCAACTTTCAGAAACATGATGCAACTGAAAATACCATGGCTTTAGTCAGGTGCACCTTCATCTTTAATGTGACATCTTTTTTTTTTTTTTTTTTTTTTTTTTTTTTTTTTTTTTTTTTAACTTTTTGAGACAGGGTTTGCTAAATTACACACTGTCTCTGGTCTCAAACTTTCAATCCTCCTGCCTCTGCCTCCTGAGTGTCTGGTATTACAGGCGTGAGCCACTGTGCCCAGCTCAGTGTGGCATCTTTACTTCTGATTTCTTGACTGCTGCTTCCATGGATTGTAGAACCAAGTAAAGCAAAATCTTTGACAACCCCAATCTCTTCTCCATTTATCATAAAGTTGCGTACTGACCCAGTCGTAAGGAGTTTTGTTTGGTGTGTCTTGGTTATGATCATAGTTATGTGACTGTGTTTGCCAAAATTCATAGAACTATTCATTGACATCTGTAGGTAAAAAACAGTCCAGTGGCCGCTATTTCATGAGGTCTAACCTATATCTACACACTAGGATGATGTAAGTGGTAACACTTAAGTGTGCTAAAGTAGATGACAGTCCTTTGTAGTGCGTAGTATAGTGTAGTATAGGAAGGACGCCACACTGCTGGAGTCTCTGTTCATCATAGTGAGAAGGAAATACTGCTCAGACCTCCACTTTCCCCTAGGCTGAGTCTGCTCAAGGAAATGCATCTTGTATTCCTTTATCCTAAGTTAGCTCCCTCTCTGGAAGGCAGCACTCTCACTAGAGTTGAGCCTCGAGTGTGTTCTGAGCAATAGCACTACTGCTGGACTCCAGGGTTTACCTCTTGGTGCCCCTTGTCTGTCTGCCACCTCTGCTGCCAGTGGCATCACATAGACATTTCCTCTGAGCTGACAAGTCAAACACCAATCATTCTCTGTCAGGCCCCAGCTACTCTCACAGCAAATCATTGAATGGTCGTTTCAAAGGGTAAAGACCAGAAGCTGTCCTTAAAGTTCCCCTTGACAAGAGAGATTTATGAACACAGAAGAGTATTATTAAGCTGTGTCATTACTGGGTAAGCATTCAGCACCAGGCACAACCTGGCTGGTGACAAAATCCCTAATATGTACGTGCTTCACCTCCTAGTGGATTTGATTCTTCCCCTGCACAGAGTCTGTATCAGGACTTATTTTCTTTCCTGAGGGCGGGCGGTTGCAGAGAGTACACTTTTGTCTGCAGAGCAATAGGCCCACTTTTGAGCTACTTTCTTCAACACTGATACAAAGAAAGAGAAAAGCCCTTTTATCTCCGTTGGAGGTCTTCCTCTTCAAGCTCAGGTTAGCTAGATGTGCCACACTCTCTGACTCCACCAAACTAGGCTGATTCCTGGAGAGTTTCTAGTGGATAGAGACGTGATCTAAAGCCGAGGACAGACACGATCAGAAGAGTTCTTCCTGCCTTTAAGGAGTCCTTCCTTCCAGAGTCACGAAACTTTCTAAAAGCTGTGGCCTCAGGAGTTAGAAAAGAAACCCATGTTTTGGGACATCTATTTTTATCATATTTTAGGGAAAAGCAGAGAAAGAGAAGGTATTTGCCCATTGCTTTTCCCATTAATTTTCCAAGAGGGACCTAGGACTTGAAGGGATATCAACCTGGAATCTTCTTGACATTCTGAGGTTTATTTATTTTATATTCTGAGCACATAACACAGAATATAGTAGGATAGGGAAGGAACTATTATTGAGCATCTACTATATACTTAGTCCTACAGGAGATGCTCCATCTGTACAAACTTGTGAATGTATAACTGTTAGCTGTTGCAAGGGTAATGCTGCATAACAAACCACCCCCAAACTTGCTGTTAGGTGCTGTCAAGTTGGATCTGACTTATAGTAACCCTAAGTGCAACAGAACGGAACACCACCTAGCACTGTTCCATGCACATGATCTTTTTATGTTTGAGCCCATCGTTTCGGCCTCTTATGTTTATTCTCATTTTGAGTCATGCCACATCTGTAAATGGAAGTCCTAGGGGCTTTACTACATTCCTCTAAGGTTGACTCTACTTTTAGGAGGAGGTAACTCTTCCTCAGTTGTCTTTTGAATGCCTTCCAAGCTGGGGGGCTCATTTTCTGACACTATATTTGACAGTGCTTCTTTGCCATTCATAGGGTTTTCACTGGCTAATTGTTCTAGGAGTGGGCTGCTTGGTCTTCCTCCCTAGTCTAAGTTTGGAAGATCAGCTGAAACCTGTCCACCATGGTGGCCCTGCTGATATCTGAAATACTGGTGGCATAGCTTTCAGCATCATGGCAACATCCAAGCCCCCACAGTACGACAAGCTGACAGACACATGGGGGAGCCCAAATTTAGCAGATTAAAAAAAAGCCCCCATCATTTATTATCATTCGCATTGTCCAGGATTTGTCTGGATCAAGGTGGGCTTTGCTGTGTGGCCCTTCTCATGGTAGGTCTGTGAGTCAGCCGGGATGGCTTTGTTCTAGGCTGTGGATACTAGAGTAGATCTGCTCTGTCTTTCATCATCCTCCTCGCATCAGCAGTCTGGCCAAGGCACACTCTTCTCCTGGTTGTGGTGGAGAAACACCTGTGGTCTCACATGACTTGGTAGATTGTCATGTCCACCTCATTCAGTTAATCAAAACAAGTTATATGGCCAAACCTGAAATCAAGGGGTAGAGAAACGCATGGCAGGTGTGGCTTCAAAGTAACAGCAGAGCATGAGGGGAAATGAAGATTAAGGTTAATAATGCAATCTACAACAATATATTCCATCCTGAGCACAACTCCGTAGTGGAGATGGTTTGATTCCTTATTTCACCAATGAGAAGACTGAGGTCAAGGGCAGTCAGACCCAGGTTGCCCAGCTTGTTCTCTTTCTAGCATACCAACTTGTCTGTGGTGTTTCCTAGGGCTCAGTAAATGCAAGCTGTGTACAGGTTGATGATTGGAAAACCACAAGTCCAACTGAAAGTGATAAATACTCAGCCAAGGATCTCCTTTACCAAATTAGATTCTGGTTTATCTAAGGTGTTTCTTCTGTACATATTGTGGTTCTGTATCATGCTCCCATCCTGGTATTGCTCAGAGTTATGTAGCTGGGCTGTTTCAGACCCTTGGTCATAGCCTACTCCTTCTAGTACAGTCAGATAAGCAGGTGACAGGGCACCCTGTGCACTCCTTTGGCCAAAATGCCCCTCAGATTGCTAGAGGACTCCAGCATGGCAATTTCAAACCTTCTGTGCATAGATTTCATAATCAAAATTGATTATAACAGCATAAAGAAATGTGTTCAAGATAACTGCTGGGCTGAAGTTTAGCTCAGTTGGTAGAGTGCCGCTCTGCACTCTCTGAGGCCCTGGGTTCGATCTCTATTACCACAAAAATGGGAGAAGGACATGGTAGCCTACTCCCAAAGCAATCCAGAAACAAACATTCATCGAAAACCATATGAATAGCAGAGAAGCACTGACAATAGTGCCCGGTAAGGTACAGTGCTGGAGAGTGTTTTGTTCTACTGGACCCAACTTGACAGCCGATTATGGTACAGTGCTGGGGTATGGTACAGTGCTGGGGAGTGTTTTGTTTTACTGGATCCAACTTGTCAGCATCTGAAACCAACAACAAAATATCTGCCAAACTCCCAGACATTTTTGCTCACCTGGGATGGCCATATAAATGGTCAGACTACTCAATTTTGGTCAACATCCACTCCATCTGTGTGTGGACCGATGGTGGGGTGTGAACGGAGGAGGGTGGGACATCACCTGGTGCCCCAGGAGGTGGTTGGCTTGAGAAGCATTGTGGGGTCTGAGGAGGCAACTTCAGAGGGAAGCTGAGTTGGCTGGTGGAGCAGTGCTGGCAGTTCAGGAAGTGACATTCTCTGTGAGTCAGTGAGAAGCTGCTTGGGGTACCCTGTGGGAGCCTGTGCTCTGCTCGATGCAGACAGTGCATCTTTCTGGTCAGTGCAGTTGCTTTTCTGCCTATGTGGGGCCACCGAAAGGCTCTGCTCAGCATAGGAGCCCACAGAAAAGTGGGCTCAAGCAAAAGGTCCACGTGGCCCTGAGTACGGCTCCCATCTCAGACAGAAGTGTCTCGATGTGGGGGGTGGAGGTAGCATGCAGGGGCCTGGTCTGTCTGGGGACAACATCTAGCACATGTTGCTTTAGCCATTGCCAAAATGTCAATCATCACCTCTGATGTCCTGACCAGATCCCAGGCAGTTCAGCATATCCCACTGTGCCACCCCACCTGTCTGTCTCTGAATTCCTGTGAGCTCAGTTCCCTGCAGAATTTTCTGAGGCTGTTCAGTGGACAACATCTCTCTCATGAAGTGGGGTGGAGGCGACATCATTCAGGGGTGAGGGAGATACTTGTTTTGCCAGGAGGGGATGAAATGTGGTTTGGGGAAGATTTCTGAGCAGCTTCAAAAAGGTGGGTAGTGGAGAGGGGCTATTGAAACGTCAGTCATCTTTATATACTTATTCCTCACTGCTGCTTGTAATAATCCCTCAGAGGCCGCGGATGAAATTGGTTTCCTGGTGATCTCTCTGTTCACCCTGGATGGGCCTGATAGAATTATGCGCTGGTACTCAAATCTTTGTCACAGTTCACTGGTGACGTCCTCCTGAGGGAGGGCAAATATGATTTTCTTTCATTTCCAGTGCATTGCGTCTTAGAAACTGGTTTATTGGACTGAAGGAAGGAAATGAGAAGGAAAGAGAGAAGAATGAAAGGAAATAGCGTTTTCTAAACGTGGACCAAGTAGGTATTAGAAACTTTCATGCCTATTATCCCATGTCATTCTTCCCATAAACCTTTGAAGCTTTGGGTGGGTCATTTGGTCCTCATTTTATAGATGAGTAAACTGAGACTTAGTGAGGTCACATAAATGGAGCTAGCCAATGACCAGGTAAATAACAAAACTGACATTCAAATCAACGCCTTTCTAAATACACACGCTGGCCCATTTTTGTCCTATCTAAAGAGATCCTTCTGTCCTTGCCAGCCTGCCAGGAAAATGTATTTTTTTCCCTTCCATCATTGAACCAACCATGGCCTAACTGCATCTCCTTTGAGATGAATGGCCTTGATTTCTTCCCTCCATTCATCTCAGCCTTTTACCATTCAACTCCCCAGATTTCCTGTGGAGTTAAGTTTGGCCTTTGAGTACAGGAAAACCATTATTCCTCCCTGTAGGTGGTCCAGGAGTGCTGTTAACTAGCATCTTTCCAGGCCCCTGTGACACTCCTTTGGCTGCCCCCAGCCCTTTATTAGCAAGATCAAAAGGATATTATACAGCTCATTGGCCAGTAATGGGGCCACACACAACAATTTAACAGAACGGAGTGCTTGACCTTGGAGGCCTTCCCACCTGGGCAGCATAGGTCTTGAAGCGCAGGTATATGGACAACCAACTCCAAGACCACACAAACACATTCAGTAAATAATATATTGACAGGATGCTCAGGAGAGGGAGTGAACAGTATGGAGTTTATTCTGGAAAGGAAGTCTTGAAGTTGGCCATTCATCCAGCCCCTTCTTGCAGGGAAGGACAGCAAGACAGCAGAATCATTTCGTTAGAAAGCACATATTTCATTGCCTTTGCAAATTGGCTTTCAACATGGCTTATTTTTCTGTATACTTCCTATCTGAAATCTTGTCGCTATCTGTTCTTACGTTTCAGTTTTTTCCTCAATAAAAATATCCAGAGATCTGGTTCTTGAGTCAGCTGTTAGTGCCAAGGTGGCTTCTAATATTTCTAACCCTTCCTCCCTTGGGTTGCCATGGAGGCTGGTACCCCACGTTCCATTGTCTCACATGGATCCTAACTCTTCTTTCTCCCTCTGTGATGAGACATCAGTTCTTGTCTCTTCCCTTTCACAGTTTCTATTTTTTCCTGTCTTCTTTCTACTACTCCTTGCTTATTTTAGCGTGAGACTCCAGCAGGGGGAAGGTTGGTGTTGCTCTTTAAGCAGCTGGGAGCCATTGAAGATTTCTGAGGTTGGGGCTGAATCTAACAATGTGAAAAAAGAAGGATGTGATGAAGGGTGTGTGGTAGCAAGGGCCTGAATTGGGAGAATCATTTACAACTCTGTTCTAACAGTTGAGGGCACATGCTGGGAAGGGAAAGGAGGGAGTTGCTGTTACAGAGTTCTCTTCCTCTGGAATTCCTAAACCTCCAGCTGTTAGAAGGGAACTCCAGTCTTTACAGGAAGAATATCTTCAGAGTTTAGCTTTTGTGTAAGGCTGCCAGCTGCTTTGGAAATTACCCACAGATAAGAGGTGTATAATTCCAGGCTGTGATGTAGGTAATGGTTGTTTTTGTTGTTGTTAGGTGCTGTCAAGTTGGTATCCAATTCATAGCGACCCTGCATGCAACAGGGGAAACACTATTGTCAGTGCTTCTCTGCTGTTCATAGGGTTTTCAATGGTGGATTGATTTTTGGGAGTGGGTTGCCGGTCCATCTCCCAAGCCTACAGCACCTGGTGTTCCCAGGTGGTCTCCCATCCAAGGACTAACCAGGTCCACACCTGCTTAGCTTCTGAGATCTGATAAGATCTGATGCCACAGGGCTATGGCTGCAGGCAGGTAATGGTTAGCTTTGTACAAAATAGAAGTCCTAGGAAGGAGCTTTGGTCTCAGACAAGGAAGAAGACTTATAAATGAAAGAAATATCTCAGAGTTAGATTATACAGTAGGCTAAGGAAGGATGATCAGGATTCTGCCAAGGTATTAATGGGAAGGAGGAGGGGCTGTGTGCTTCAGTGTAGGGAGAATCTCTGTGTATCTGTCTCTCTGTCTCTTTCAGTTGAGAAGGAACTTACCTCTTAGGAAAGGAAGTCTTTAAGAAAGTATCCTGCTTGGTATAGAAGGTGAGAAGCTGAGGGTATCATTTAGTGACAGTGGAGAAACAAATTTCTCTGCTTTATATATAAATAGGTGGGAATTTGGTGAAGGCAAGAGGGGGAAAGGACCATGTTAGAGCATTAGGATAGGTCTGGGGCTTTTAAGAATGAGGATGATGTCACTCATTGGAAATGATTTGCATTTGCATTACATAAAGGAAATTTGCTTTCCTCTTTCCTCAGTAACCTCAGGGAAGGATGCCTCCAAAAGTCCAATGGGAGGTTTCTAAAAATTGAACAAATGAGCAACGACAAAAAGCACCTCTCCCCCAAAACCTGAAACCACACATCTTCTGGGTTCCATACCCAGGATAATGCTGGGGGGAGTGGGCTGCTGCCAGGATGGGTGAAGTTATCCATCAGCCACAGCAACTTCAACCTAGGAGGCAGCATGAGATCATGAACTTTTTAGGAATACCCGGTAATGTTGGGGGAGGCTCCTGGACTTCCACAGTCAAGGAGTGATGTTCTAGCCAGCCATATTTTATCCCCAATTCGATCCCCAGCACCACAAAAGTGGGAGAAGGACTTGGCAGCGCATTCCTGAGAACAATCTAGAAACAATCTGCCCTTGAATACTCTGTGAATAGCAGTGAAGCAGTGATGTAGTGCTGGGCATGACACAGTGTCAGGGAGTATTTCATTCTGAAGGACGCTATTGCCCTCTCCTCCCCCTCCTTGTGAGTGCTTGGAGCTCACTGACAACCCAATATGGTTTACTTGGTAACTTACAATGATTGTTTAAAGTCTCTGAAATGCTTGCTTAGAAGTTTCTGTGTAATTTAGCCTGCGTAGGTTTCAATTTCATGACCTAGGCAGGTGGTCCCCAGACAAAGAAACCAGATAAAGGATTCCAAGAAACAGATTAACCACAAGAAAGCTCTGACCGAGGGTCAGCAAGACCCTAACGGTTGAAATTTTCCAGAAGCCCGCCCTGAAAGTATTCTTTGAATTCCTCTAGACTTACCCAATCAGCACCCGCCCCGACTACTCTGTCCTCCCACCAATTAATTCGAAACAAGTCTCCTTGTGACCTCCTACCATCCCCTAAAAATGTATAAAAACCCCAAACCCCTCTCCTTCGGGGTCGCCTTCCTTCCCTTGCTAGGGAGACTCTATGGAGGGTTGACCCCGGCGCCGGAAATAAAGCCTCATGTTTATAGCATCGATCTGTGTCTCCGTGTCTCTCTGGGGCCTCTCTCCTCGAAGATCCTAATTTGGGGTCCTACAATTCTATTATACATAGGGTTGCTATGTGTTGGACCCAGCTGGAGAGCACTTGACAACATAAACATGGGTTGAGAGTCCAGCTAGTGGCTGGATTACACTATCTCAGAGTTTCTGTTTGCACCTGGGCTCTGCCTTACCTGAATACAGTGCACTAGTTTGGAATGGCCATTATTTAGGCAGGGTCCTCTGGCCAGCTCAGACCTGAAGCTTGGGATCCCTGGGCCAGCAGGGGAGACCTGAATTCTGGGTCTCTCTTCATTGGGTGAATGAGTGTTGAGAGGCTGCGGCAGAAGGAGATGCCACTGGCCAGGGCCAATGTTGCACGTCCTCCTCCCAGCTGCAGGTAGAATTCCCTTCTTGAGATTCCTCCTAACTGCCTCTCTCAAAAGTGCCTGGGCAGCACCCCAACTCAGTGCTTTTCAAACGGTGCTGTGCACCAGAACTCCATGCTGATCAGAACTCCATGCTGAACCCCACCCTTGGGGATCTGGGAGCCCAGCCTGAAAGTTGGCATCTTTTCTCAGGCAATGCTGATGCAGCTCCTTTGGGAACTGTACTTTAAGAACAACTGTCCTGGCTGGGCGTGGTGGTGCATGTCTATAATCCCAGGGACTCAGGAGGCGGAGGCAGGAGGATCACAAGTTCAAGATCAAAGGCAGTCTGCATAATTTAGCAAGACTCTAAAAAGTACAAAAATGGGCTGGGGGCACAGCTCAGTGGTCCAGCACTTGCAAAGCATGCAGGTGCGAGGCCCTGGGTTCAACACCCAGTACTAAAAAAAAAAAAAAAAAAAAAAAAAGAATGACTGTCCTAGACCAGTGCTTCTCAGACTTGCCTGTGCCTTGGAGGCACCTGGAAAATCTTGTTAAAATGTAGGTTGTCAGAAGGTTTGAGTTGGGGCCTGAGACTCTGCATTTTTGCCAGCTCCCAGTGACGCTGTTCATCATAAGGACCACCCTTTAAGTAGCATTGCTCCACGCTGTGCTGCCTTTGACCTACCTGGCCAAAGATCAAGTGCTCCCCCTCCACAGGAATAAAGACCTCCATTCCAGCCACTATTCTCAACTGCTTTGCAAAGGCCTGGTTGTCTCTTAGTCCACGTGTGTCTGCAGCTCCCTGGTTACTCTATCCCCACCACAGCCCTGCTAGAAGCTGAGCTGCCCAATCAGCTGTGAGAACACCTGTTCATCCCAACAGCAGTGCTGTGGGGACAGTTAAGCCTCCTCAGGCTCTGCTGCTCTCTGCCTGCTGGACATTCGCTCTCTCTTGCTCCCCGGGGCCTGCTCTGCCCTCTTCATGCTGGCAGAGGCTGCATGAATACCAGCTGTTCCCTTGTCCTTGAAACTAGCCCCAGCCAGCCCCTCTCCTGGCTTCCCAGCTATCCGAGGCCACTCCCGAATGACTCCATGCTGCAAAAATGAGCCTGCAACAACCTGGGCCTGCAGCTGCCCTGGAGAAAGGGCAGGAAGAACTTGGGCATGATTCCAAATAAAGAGGAGTTGAAAAGATAGAAACAATGAAGAAAGAAAGAGAGGCATGGGAGTGAATTTACATCTCAAGTGTGATTTGTTATTTGTAGGATTCATATAAAAAGAGGGAAATCAACCTAAAATGCAGCAGGAGGGAATTGAGGAGGATTTCTTGTAGGGTGGGATAGTGGATAGGGAAACAGGTTGGGATTCTGGAGACCCAAGTTCTAGTCTTCATTCTGACAGGAACTGCTGGTTCTCATTTACAAAAAATGTGGGATTGAACCCCATTTGAGGTGCCACACACCTCCCAAGTCATTATTTGGAGGGGTTATGGGAGAAGGCTGGGCAAATGCTCAGCTTGTGGAATTAGAAAGCCCTGGCTGTATGTCTGTTCCTCCTCCTTCATGGCTGGGAGGTACTGAGCACATCACTTAGCCACTCTGAGTTGCTTCCTTACCAGTGAGTATTAAATGAAATAAAAATAAAAGAACCTAAAATAACTGCCGGTACATAGTGGGAATTCAAGAAACGGAAACTAATATTATGACATTCATTAAAAATGTTAAGTACCTATTCCTTTTGCCATGTGCCACTGAGTTGGGTTAGATACAAATGTTCAAAAGTATATTACTTCTTTTTTTCTCTCTCACTCAAAATCACTTCAATTCTGTATTGCCCACATTTGTCCCTTAGGTAGTATGTGTTTTCTAAACTCAGCCTCCAAGAAAATGTGTCCCAAAATCTTTTTTTTTTTAACTTTTTTTTATTGGACATTTTTAATGTACACCTTAATGTGATTCATTCTGACATGCTTTTCATTGTGGCATTTACATATATATGCATTTTGATGTACATTATTCATACAGGTGCCCCCTTACCCTCTTGTATGCTTCTCCCCCACCCTCCCCATCAAAATCTTCTCTATCATTTACTTGGTAATATTTTTCTATATGTACTTGAGTTCCAGTTCTGTTTAAGATAGAAATTTTTCCTATAGTGAACTTTGTTATTATCTTGTCAGAACAATTGCATGCATTTTCTAGACCATTTATATTGACACCATTCTTAGCTTTTTTTTTTTTTCCATTTTATTTTGATCTGACCTTTGAATAGGATGTTTCCTCCTTATAATTTTGATTCAACTCCCACATATGAGTGAGAACATGTGGTGTTTCTCTTTCTGAGCTTGGGTTCGTTCACTTAAAATAATTTTCTCTAATCCCATCCATTTTGATGCGAATGACCTTATTTCATTTATCTTGATTGCTGAGTAGTAGTCCATCATGTATATGTACCATAGTTTTTTTATCCATTCTTCTGTTAAAGGGCACTTTGGTTGATTCCATATCCTTGCTATTGTGAAAAGTGCAGCATTGAACATGGAGATGCAGGTGTCTCTGTGGTATGATGACCCGTCTTCCTTTGGGCAAATTCCCAGTAGTGTTATAGCTGGGTCATACGGTAGATCTATTTTCAGTTTTTAAAAATATCTCCATATTGATTTCCACAGTGGCTGGACCAATTTACAGCTCCACCAACAGTGTAATAGTGTTCCTTTCTCACCTCAACCTAGCCAGCATTTGTTGTTGTTTTATTGATCTTGGCCATTCTTACTGGTGTAAGGTGAAATCTCAGAGTTGTTTTAATTTGCATTTCCCTAATGGCTAGGGATACTGAGCATTTTTTCATGTGTTTCATGGCTTTATGGACCTCTTCATTTGAGGACTGTCTACTCATTTCCTTTGCCCATTTGTGTATTGGGTTATTTGTTTTTTGGGGAGTTTTTTTCTTGAGTTCTAGTAATTAGACCTTTATCTGATGTATAAAATGTGCTGTGGGGCTGGTGTGTTGCTGTGATGCTGTGATGCCACTGGTATCTCAGATACCAGCCAGGCCACCCATGGTGGACAGGTTTCAGCTGAGCTTTCAGACTAAGACAGAGTAGGGAGAAGGACCCATCAGCACACTCCTGAAACAACTAGCCATTGAAAATGCTATGAATAGAAGAGAAACACTGTCAAATATAGTGCCTGAAAATAAGGCCCCTAGACTGGAAGGCATTCAAGAAATGACTGAGGAAGAGTTGCCTCCTCAAAATAGAGTCAACCTTAATGGCAAGAATGGAGTAAAGCCCCTGGGACCTCTTTTTGCTGATGTGGCATGACTCCAAAGAGAAGAAACACAGTGGTTGCAACAATGGGTTCAAACATAAAAAGACTGTGTGTGTGGCACAGTGTTGGGTAGTGTTTTGTTCTGCTTTACATAGGGGCACTATGAGTCAGATCCTACTTGATGGTACCTAACAACAACATATACATGCATACACATACGTATAATTCAGTTTCCAACAGAACCATTTATATAGACACGATTTATCAAAATTACCCATAGTAACTTTAATCTGTCCATAAAGGTTGATCCTGCCCAGCTCCTACCCCCTGGCCTTCTGAATCAGTCTGCCTGCCTTCTAGACTATTATATAACAGGCTCCAGAGGGAAGTCCGGTGGTCCTTGTCCTCAGGGAGTCCCAAATGGAGGAAGAAAGACAGCCATGTCAGTAGATAAATTCCATTTGGCCTGCGGCCTCAAGGATGTCAGGCTTTGGATTTGTGAGCAGCACAGGCTGCTGGCTCAGGGGTGTAGCGCTTCCTGCAGTCCATCAGGCAGAAGCCCTCAGGCTTTTCTCTCCTCTCTACTCTGTTTCTTTCCTTTGTAATCCCAAATCTCACTTGCACAGGCCTGGGGCCAGCTGGCTGGGTCCAAGTCAATGCCGTGGGTTGCTGTGGCCGGCAGAGAATGTCTGCCTCGCCACTGGGACGCCTGTCTGCTGCCAGCTCCTTCTTGGGAAGGAGTTGGGTCTGCCAGGCGCAAGGCTGTACGTCCCTCAGTCCCACGGCCTGCCTCCGCCTGCCTACTGGTCCTCTTTGCAGGAGGGTTCCAGATGGCCGCTTCACACCCCGCTTCTCCGGAAAGCTGTCTCTTTCCTCTAGGGGTGGCCATTTTCTCTGGTCATTAAGCACTCCTTGGTGCCCATGGACTGATCTGAGACCCACCTTGGAAGCTCATTGTGGAGGAGTGTGATCGGTCAGCAGGATAGAAGGGCGTGCATCACCCACAACCCCTCCTACCATCTGCCCTTCTCGGAGAGAGGGCGAGCAGAACAATGTGGAAAGGATTTTATTTGACTTCATTTTTATTCTGGTCTCCAAAGCAGCAGAATTAAGCTCAGGAGGGTGCTGTGTCTCACCAGCTCTGAGAAAGTGGGGAAATAGCTTCTCAAGCTCTGCTTTGATCCTGTGACTCTAGGGCTCAAAGGCCTTTGCTCCCTCCTCACCCTGGGAGGTGATTCACATCCTTGCTCTTAGGACTCCAGGCCGTGTGCCTGAAGGGGCCAGCTTTCTAACCATGCCTCCCACAGTCCATGCCCTCCCCATCTTGCCTTAGCCACACCCACACTGGAGCTATCCTTTTTGCCTGGAATGCCTTGCCCTTGCTTTATGGCTTGGTTCTGCTGTCCCTCTGTCAGTCAGCCTTCTGGTCTCTCCAGCTGGGGAGAATCTTCCCTTCTTTTCCCTCTCAGAGTATTTGCATCTCTCCTGCTGACATCACTTGCATCCTGTGTAAGTTTCATATTTTCCTGCATCCTAATTTTTACTTGGGCTGAGATTTAGCTCAGTTGGTAGAGTGCAGCTCTGCAGTCTCTGAGGTCCCAAGTTTGAATTCCAGCACCACAAAAATGGGAGAAGGATGTGGCAATCCACTCCTGAGGCAATCCCAAAACAGTCAGCCATTGAAAACCCTGTGAGGGTCGCTATGAGTTGGCACCTAACAACTTGAACAGTTTTTACTTGGGCTGGGGTTTAGCTCAGTTGGTAGCGTGAGGGATACCTAACAACAACAGTTGGACTTGAGGGCACCTAACAACAAGAACAGTTTTTATTTGGGCTGGGGTTTAGCTCAGTTGGTAGAGTGCAGCTCTGTGCCCTCTAGGCCCTGGGTTGGATCCCCTGCACCACAAAAATGGGAGAAGGATGGGGCAGCCTGCTCCTGAACAATCAGCCATTGAAAACCCTATGGAAGTCGTTATGAATTGGACTTGATGGCACCTAACAATAACAACAAGTTTTTAATTGGTTAACGGTCACTCAACATGAAAAATCTGGAAGGCATACAAAACTTCCCTTTGCATTATCTTACACATTCAGTCAATCAGCAGTTCTGTTGGTATTTCTGGAATCCGTCTTCTTTGTTTTATAAATATGAGCTCAGTGGTTGGACCCTCACTGCCTTCAGAGGTCACCACAATGGCCTTCTAACAGGGTTCCTTACTGTGGTCTGCAGGGCTCAAAGCTGTAGTGCTCAGAGCCAGTGATTTTGTGTTTATCTCTTCCATTAGTTCAAGAACTTTTTCAGTAGCAATCTCATTGAGGTTACCAAGGTGCTTAATAAACACTGAGCAAATGAGAGATGAACAAGTTATGTCCCGGGGTGGGGAAATGGTGGAGTCACCAAATAAGCTTGGTTAGGAACATGGTGCCCATAATACTTGACTCACACAGACATCTTGGCTGTGGATAAGAGACCTTCTCTCTCTCACCTCAGTTTATTACTTCTGTAAAATGACACAGATGATTTTATTTCCAAGGTCTGGTAATGAACCCATTTCCCTCAATTTGTTTGCCTTTCTCTAATAATTAGGCAAAAATCTTAAGCTGTGATTTGGGGCAGGGGATTTTGTAAGAGATAACTCTTCCCTCATTAAAAAACTTTTTTTTTTTCATATCATTCTGTAGATCAGCTAAATGCTCATCTCCTTTGGAAGTGGACATCAGCTATTGCAGATTGTTGTTGTTGTTAGGTGCCATCGAGTTGGTATCTGACTCATAGCGACCCTATGTAGAACAGGCAAAACACTATTGTCAGTGCTTCTCTGCTGTTCATAGGATTTTCAATGTCGGATTGATTTTTGGGAGTGGGTTGCCAGGTCTGTCTCCCAAGCCTACAGCACCTGGTGTTCCCAGGCGGTCTCCCATCCAGGTACTAACCAGGCCCTACCCTGCTTAGCTTCCAAGAGCTGACGGGATCGGATGCCACAGGGCTACGGCTGCAGGCACAAACTTTGTCAGTGCTTCTCTGCTGTTCAGCAGAGAAACACTGACACAGTGCTGAGCATGGCATAGAGTCAGAGAGTGTTTCGTTCTGTTGCACATAGGGTCACCGTGAATCAGACCAATGTAGTTGAGTGTGGTGTCACATACCTGTAATCCCAGGGTTTTCAATGGCGGATTGATTTTTGGGAATGGATTGCCAGGTCCTTCTCCCAAGCTGACAGCACCTGGTGTTCCCAGGCGGTTTCCCATCCAAGTACTAACCAGGCCCGATGCTGCTTAGCTTCCGAGATCTGATGGGATTGGATACCACAGGGCTATAGCTGCAGGCATTGCAGATTAGGAAGAATATAACTGAAAGGCTTCCCAGTGTGGTGTGTGGCCCCCATCCCTGATCATCCCTGATGGGGTCTCCTGTTCACCCAAGTCATCACGCTCTAGGACTCCAGGCCCAGGAGTTAGAATCAAGTTAAAGAGTGCCTGGAAAATCTACCTGGACATAAAAATCAATAAAAGAAAGAAAGTGTGTGTGTGTGGGAAGCTAATTCTGAGGTACAAATTATGTAATTCAGGGGGAAAGCAAAGCATGCATCACTTCCTCCTTTAATGTGGTAGAAGTGGAAATCCTAAGTGTTAATTCAGCAGTTTAGGGAAATCACAATGATTATGGCAGGAAATTTTCCCCTGTGTAATGGTTGGAACCCTGCTACTGTACCACTGTGGTGTCTGATGCCATTAGATCTCAGAAACTAAGCAGGGTTGGGCCTGGTTAGTACTTGGGTGGGAGACTGCCTGGGAACACCAGGTGCTGTAGGCTTGGGAGAAGGACCTGGCAACCCACTGCCAAAAAACAATCCACCACTGAAAACCCTATCGATAATAGAGAAGCAGTAACAGTAGTGTTTTCGCCTGTTGTATGTAGGGTCGCTATGAGTTGGACACTGACTCGACAGCACCTAACAACAGATAATAGTTGGGAAAAGGTACTTAGACAACAGATACAGTAGCCATATACTCTACCCCATCCACTCCCAAAAGCAATCCTGAAATAGCCATTGACAACCCTATGAGTGTCCCTATGTGTTGGATCCGACTTGATGGCACTTAACAACAACAATAACAAGAAGGACCTTCCTGTTCTTGCTCCTCTTAGTATATTTATCCTGGTCAGTTCATTTGGGAAAATGTAGTCATTACCTCAACAGGTCTTATAAAGTTTTAATAAATTTACGCCAGGCTTATCTTGCCTTCAGGTATAAAATAACAATAATTGTGGGTACTTCTTAAATTCCTTTCAGCTGTGTATTTCCAGCTTCCTTTAGATTCTTTCTACTTGAAGGCCATCAAATTCCAAGCCTCAAAATCAGTAATCATAAAAATCAAAATTTTCATTGGGATCCCATTTCTTTCTGTGGTGCTTCTAAATGAGACCAGGTTGCTTGAGTAGGAGCAGCATTATGGAATTACGGGCCTGTTGGTTAGGGCCAAGATTGTGAAAGTAGGTAAGAAGTGTTTGGATTAAAGGAACTGGTCCCAGAGACAAAGGTGACTTACCATTGTACAAGCATTCTACCAACTGAGCTAAATCAGGACTCTTCTAGTAGGTGGGAATCAAGAAAATGACAGGTCAGATGTGAGGATCTCTCGTCCCGGAGGCCTCTGTGGGAGACGAGGTCCCATGAACCCACTAGAGGTGAGTGCCGACGCAGACTCATAACCACTCTGGGAGACTTTCAGAGAAGTGACTCAAATTTTATTTAACAGCTCAGCCTTATATACAGTTGCTTACACATTCTCTATGTTGCATTGTCCAGCACACTGTCTACCTATGGGAGGGACATGGTGTGGGGGAACCTTCCAAAACCATGCCCAGAATACCCCGGGGAGCACCATTTTGGCTTCTAACAACAAAGCCCAGGGAGTCGTCTTAAGCCCCTTAGCTGTGCCTAGCCAGGACAAGCCAGATCTCCTGTCCCTTATGAGGACCAGAGGTGAGTCAGATAGGCTTGAACCCAGGGCTTCTCAGGATCATGGTCCTGCCCTGGTTTCCACTCTACAGTCAGACTAGTGTCTTTTTAAGGCACCTGAGCTTTGTGGTCAGGTCAGAGCATGGCTAGGGAGTTTAGAATTCCCAAGTGGGCAGGTCTAGTGGTCTACTCACAGATACAGTATCTGGCCATTGCAGAGAGGGTATTTCAGGAGTAGTACATTATAACAACAGCAAAAGAATGCGTGTATATTTTCCAATAAGTTGAAATGGATTCAAGGTGATATCTCTAGGAAAACAACTTCACAGGTGTTCTGATGGACTTTCTTGAACTGGATTACAGATGTTGTTGTTGTTGTTAGGTGCCGTCGAGTCGGTATCCGACTCATAGTGACCCTCTGTACAACAGGGGAAACACTACTGTCAGTGCTTCTCTGCTGTTCATAGGGTTTTCAATGGCAGATTGATTTTTGGGAGGGGGTTGCCAGGTCCTTCTCCCAAGCCTACAGCTTCTGGTGTTCCCACGTGGTCTCCCATCCAGGTACTAACCAGGTCCGACCCTGCTTAGCTTCCGAGATCTGATGGGATCGGATGCCACAGGGCTATGGCTGCAGGCGGGATTACAGATAGCACAAGGATTATGGAGAGGATTTTACACAGGCCGCTTCCCACAGTGACAAACCTGTTCAAAGCTGCAACAATTAGCTGCTACAAAGCATATGATTCTCATGAAAAATTGTATGGGTTCATCAAAGTATGAAGAGTGCATTTTACATGTAATAACAAATGTAGCAGGCTAAGGTTTAGCTCAGTTAGTAGAGCGATGCTGTGCGCTCTCTGTAGGCCCTGAGTTCAATCCCCAGCACGGAATAAATGGGAGAAGGACTGGGTAACCTACTCCTGCTATAATCCCCAAACCATCAGCCATTGAAAATCCTGTAATAGCAGAGAAACACTGACACAGTGCTGAGCATGGCATAGAGTCAGAGAGTGTTTCGTTCTGTTGTACATAGGGTCACCGTGAATCAGACCAATGTAGCTGAGTGTGGTGTCACATACCTGTAATCCCAGCACTTGGGAGAGGCTGAGGTAGGTGGACCATGAGTTCAAGGCCACCCTGGCCTACATGGTGAGACCCTGTCTCAAAAAACCAAACCAAACCAAACCAACAAATGTATTACTGAAGAGACAAAGACTGAGAACTGCCAGGTGAGCATCTCCCCTAGGTTAGTGGAGGCAGGGGCAGAGGTGGTGGGGAGCTGGTGCTTGATCTTGGCATTCAGGATCTGGAGTTTGATGCCTGGGCCATAGACAGTTGGGAAACCTCACTATCGCACCCTCTTCCAGAACACAAATCTCCCACCCCTTTAACCCTTTCACCCTGCAGACATACATCTCTGGAACCTCATGTGCAGTCTCTAGCATGCTGTCCTGCAGGATGGTCTGAAATTTTCTCTTTGTTGCTCCTTTCTACTGAGCTCCCTGGTTGAGATCAAGTTTATCTGCCTGTGCCTATTGCTTCAATATCCTTCTCTTGTGTATTTGGTGAAGCTGTGAGTGGAAGATCTCAGTCCTATGATATTTTGTGGCAGTTGTGTTAGTGTTATACAATGAAGGAATCCCAGAGAAGTGCTTTCAGGGAAAACTTATAAAAAACATACTCCTCCCCTGAAGATTCTGATATGCCCTGCTCAGTAAGGGAGGCCCCCTCACCTCTGAGTTATATTGCACCCCTGAGTCACTGTGAGAGCAGAGGAGTTGAAAAATATGTGGGTGAGAAATAGTCCTGTTTAACTACCTCTGGGGTTACTTGGTGGGAAACTCACTCAAGCATCACTACAGGAGCCTCGAGGTCATCCCGCTCCTGTGCCCACGGGGCACTGTGTTTTCGAGGTACGATGGTGAATGGACGGGTCTCTAGCTTCCACATGAATATGCAGAGATTTTTGTCAGGAAGTGGTTTTGTTGCACAAAAACTAGAAAGGCTTGAAATCGGGATATGGGTGTTTAGAACTTACTTGTTTCTTGACTCTCAAAATATTAAACATTATTTACTACATGTCTTATGTGCTTTTGCTTGATCACTACATTTCAGGGGCAGGTAATTTGTATAACCCACATGAAGTGAGTGGCAGGTACTGTTAGCCCTGTTTTCTATCTGGAATAACAAAGACTTAGAGAGGAACAGTGAATTTCAAAGATCTCATTGCTGGCATCTCATTGCTGGGGTGTGAGCTCTTAACCCCTGATTTCCAGGCACTTTGCTGTTCTGCCACATTCATGCTATGAAAGAACCAAGGCTCTTTATTTGGAAGTAATTAGGGATTCTAAAAATAACCTTAGCACCATGTAACTAATTTGAAAAAGCAAAGGAACTAAGTCAATAAGACTGATAGGTGAGCTGTTTCATTGTATCAATTTCCATTCACTTTATTACTAATAATTGCTGTCATATTTGTCAATCAATAATTGATTGTCATATTCAATTGATTTTATATCAACTGAAAATTCTTGAGATTCTATACAAAGTCAAAATGACAGGTTGAATTGCCTTTCAAACTGTGTTAAGCCAGATTGAGACTCTCATGGTAATCATGACTTTTCAGAGTTGATTCAAAGAAAAGGAATGCACTCAAGTGTTAAAGGCTATGTTAAGAACGCTTAGCAATGAGCTTGACCTCTCAGAGGTGCCTGGTTGTGTGTACAGTAGGTGCCCAATAAGTGCTGATGGATGGCTGGACTTACTGAGAGATTTCAGTTAGCTTTCCATCCCAGGGAGCATGATACTTTAATGTGTTAGTTAAAATGACATTCTGTGAATGAATTAGGCTATAAGTTTGAAGGCACATTTGGAAGAATCTCAGTCTTGTGAAAGGTAAAGTGAAGAGTATAATGAGCCCCAGGTACGCTCCTCCAGCTTCAGTACTTATGATTTTTTTTTTGAGATAATGTCTTGCTGTAGCCCAGGCTGGCCTCAAATTGGCTGTGTACTTCAACCTGACCTCAAATTTGTGATCCTCCTGCCTTAGCCTCCTGAGTGCTATGATTAGCATGGTATGGACCACCATGCCCGGCTAGTCTGCTAATTTTCTATTACATACACACACATACCTCTTTATTTTTTGGGCAGGAATACTATAAAGCAAATTCCCAACATATTACTCACCTGTGAAGACATCTGTATGTATCTCCAATAGGTAAAGATGGAAACCCTACAACATTATCATCTCAACACGCTTGCTAATCTGTCATCAACATCACAGAGTACCTCTTCCCTGGTGGATGTTCCAGGATTATCTCAGAATGGTGTTCTTTTTCAAATCAGGTTTCAAACATGCGCACCTCATTACATTTGGTTGATCTGTCTCTTACAACTTCTTCAATCTATAATAATTTCTCTTTTCCTCTATAAGAAGAGAATTAAGGATAGATTATTGATTAGATCCAGGCACTTAAAAATACTTCATAGGTGAAATTGTTTACTTTAACTTATAGCATTCTGAAAAACTTCGTGTTTCACAAAAAAACATTTATTCCAGGTTCTAATTCTTGGACAAAACTGATAACATGAGGAGTGATTTTGAGATTGTGACATAAAACACAAACTTCTACCATGTGTCCATGGTCAGATTCCTGGAAGTCATTACTGCTCAGTTATGCAAGGCCACCGTGAAAGAACTGCACAAAATCTCTCATAAAGGACATTAGGCAGAGACAAGGTTCTAATAAAGGATCCATTTTTCTGTTGCTTTAAACATAACTCTAAAGAGGCTTCGGTTTATTTTGACAATGCATAAAAATATGTAACAAAATTAGAAGGAAGTCTGAAAACACAAGAAGGAAAAGATGGCATCTATATGATCAGGCAGTAAGCAGAAGAAAATTGAGAAGCAAAAGCAAATACAGAAGTCAAAGAACCCAGGTTAAATTGGATCAGAGAACCCAGGTTAAATTGATACACAGGCAGAGAAACTTATTCTTGCTTAGTGAATGTGTTTTGCTTGTTTATTTGCTTATGTCATTTAATTGTCAGATCAACCTTATGATATAGCTACTGTATGTTCTATTTTTTACAGATAAAGAATATTAAGAAATGTTTCCAAAGTTACTCAGCTGGAGAGAAATCTCAGGGAATATTGATCTGTTGCTCCGAGATTAAGTACAGGGTGTGCATAGACATGACTGTGACATTGCAAGTTGTAGGTGAGATCCTGTATCTTCTGGCTAAGTAGACAAGAAACCACATGGCACATTTTGGAAAGACACATGAAATGTGAAAAATAAGAAGCTTATAATTTACTCTAAGTGGCTTCAAGTCTCTAGAAAATTTTCATGCACTGAAGTATAGGTATAAATGTTTGGAAGTAGGTGCTCTAAAAATTTTTACAAACTAGAAACACAGAGATGTTACAGGGGTCATTAAATGAGTGGATCGATTTATCTTGAAGTATTATCTGTAGCCCTTTAAGGATATCAATGTTTCCAGCTTCCTCTGTGAGTCTGGACTTTTTCTAAGATCGATCCTTCCTTCCTTCCTTCCTCCCTTCCTTCTTCCCTTCCTCCCTTCCTTCTTTCCTTCCTCCCTTCCTCCCCTTCCTCCCTTCCTCCCCTTCCTTCCTTCCCTCCCTCTCTCCCTCCCTCCCTTCTTTCTTTCTTTTCTTTTCTTTTCTTTTCTTTTCTTTTCTTTTCTTTCCTTCCTTCCTTTCTCCCTCTCTCTCTCTCACTCTCTGTCTCTCTCTCTCTCTCTTTCTTTCTTTCTTTCTTTTTCTTCTTCCTTCTTTTTCTCTTTATTTTTTTCCATGAGGCCGTAGTAAGTTCTACTCTTCTACTCAAGAATTTTATTTTCTGTCTTTCCTCCTCTGTAACTCAAGATTGGGTCATTAAGACTGGGATTCCCTGTCACATTCTCAAGGTGACTATGACTATTATAGAAATGCCTTCTCTATTTGCATCTTCCTGCAAAAAAACATGATTAGAGCTCTTAGATTGGGTAAATTCTACATGATGACTGTCTTGCCCAATTCTTGCTCTGTCTTGGTGATTTTTTTTATGTATGACACCTTGGGGGTCCACCCCAGCATCCTGCTACCTTTCCAAGACTCAGACACTTAGGGTCCACTCAAGAGTCAGGAGATAGCGAACTCAAGCCAGATGTCACTGTCAGACATATCCAGTGTAGCAATTTGGGACAATTTAGTAAAGGGACAAAATAACCCATAACAATTCATCAAGTCCATAGACTTTCAGTAAATAAATTTTGGTGCTCATGGTGATGAACCAATGAACAAACAATGTTGAATGTAGTCTATGTAAGAGGGCAGGGAAATGTCGAAGATGAAGAAAACACTTCAGCTGCTTACAAAAGTTACCTTCAGCTAGCTAGAAGACTTAGCTACCCAGCAATGACTCATTTCTCTATAATTTCAGCTAATCCAAGTTTTGTTCTATTGTGCTTTGGGGGAAAAAGAGCATGTTTTGTTTCACTGGAAAGGAAAATTCTGACCCTTGTGGACTAGTCTCACTTGGCGTGACATTTCATCTGTACATTCAACAATCTTCACAGCATATTGATTCTTCATTTCATTCTCAGACACACCAGTTAATTAGTTAATCTGGATTTTGATTCACACATATTAAACACCATCTTTTTTGAGCATACAAAAGTCCCCTTATGTGAAATAAATGGCATTATGTCCAAAAGAATAGTGTTAGATTGTCTTTTACTTTGGGAGAAAAGGAGGTAATTAGTTTGATATATATTTTCCATTCACGAATGTTAATGCCATTTTCACCATGGGAGGAAAGGTGAATGGCTGTGCCCGAGCATTGCTCCTGGTTTTTGTGGCTGTGACATTATATAAAGGAGTTTGGGGAAATGAAATGGAATAAAAGGGCCTCCGTTGAATGTGTGGATAAGTAGTGTTCTTAATACTTCAACAAAATCTAAAAGAGTTTGCAATTCATATAGGTTTTTGGAAAGGCTGCCAAGAGGGATATTTTCAATAGATTGGTGGAATGAAGAATTAAATGTATATTCTTTTGGAAGAGATTGGAATTTAATACGGCATTTGAACAGGTTAAATTTGTATCCATAAAATACCAGGTGGAGAATGGAATTACCTAATTTCCAGCACACAGGAGACACAGAACATTTCTAGAAAGGATGCCCGCAACGTGTGTGCTGCCATTTCAAGCTCTCTGTATTCGTGTTCAAAAGCAGCCTGGGAAATTTCTGCTGTTCTTTGGAATTTGAGGCAATGGAGACGCTGCAGTCAGATGTGATGAATTGCACATCCAATTTGCTTGAAGTTTGTGGCTCATTAATCCAGCTTTTTTGAATTTCAAAGGAGTGAAGTGATGTCACTTGGAATGTCCATCACAGAAAATGAATGGGGTTCCACGGTCAGATGCGAGCACTGGGGCAGAGCGACAGGGAAGAAAGGAGTCCGTGTGCTGATGGCTGAGAGGTGGGAGCCTGCTTTCCACTGGGAAAGCCTGTCTGGCTCTTCAGATCCGGCCCAGCCCCCCAGGCAGCTCTGAGGGAGCATTCTTTGTGGACCAACCCTAGCATTGTGAGAAAACACAGTGTGGCTTATTCTGTCGGATTCTAGGAATTTAGCAGCATCTGAGGCCATAAGAAATTTTCCTCCACCTAATTCAATCCAGGAGACCTGCCTTGTTCCTCTTGTCCCCAGTCTGTCAGTCCACTTCCATGGCTGGGTCATGCCAGCGCGGCTGGGCTCATCGTGGTGGAAGCCTGCCCCTTAGGGTGCTGGGCTGCCAGTGTCTGCTTCCCACACTGGACTAGCCTGTGAGGCCTGAGGTGCAGTGGCGGAAGGAGATTGAATCCCTGCCAAAGAGGCAGGCTGGGAAAGTGGGCTCCGAGGATGTCCGGGGAAAGAGCCAATGGAACACGTGCATGGGAAGGGAGTGAGTGGGTAAGGAGCTTTCACTTTGCCAAGTTGGGGGCTGGGTGTGGTCACGGTTCATTGGATCATTGGATCATTATGGCAACCGTCTGTGATACCAACAGAAATACAGTGATTAGCACAAAGTGGCTCTTTTTCTGATGAAAGCAAAGCAAAACTACCATTGTCTAGCTGATAATAGTATTGTTCTCCCTTTTAAAATGAGAAAACAGGTGCAGAGTTTTGTGCAAGAAAGTATGGGAACACTATTCTTTGTATCTTCTTGAGGTTGTGATTAGGTGCTATCAGGTTGGGTCAGACTCATAGCAACCCTATGTACAACAGAACAAAACACTCTCTGACACTGTGCCCTGCCCTGCCCTGTGTCAGTGCTTCTCTGCTGTTCATAGGGTTTTCAATGGCTGATTGTTTCCAGATTGTTTTGGGAGTGGGCTCCCAGGTCCTTCTACCCTTTTTGCAGTGCTGGGAATACAACCCAGAGTGCACAGAGCAAGCAGTCCATTTGAGCTCCATCCCAGCCCCTCTTCGCTTTTAGTATACCGCAAAAAGTACCCTTCACATGCTTTCCTGCAATATTGTAGCAACTCCACAGGTATTTGTTTGAATGACTCATTGACTATAGTGCAAGAAAGGCTGATGGTATGGGAGAAGAGGAGTTATACATATGCACACAAGCAGGGTACAGGGTGAGCCTTCGACATTGTATCAGAAAGGTGATGTTGTCTGTTAAAGAAAAGGTGACGTGAGATTTTGAAGGATTGTTTTCCCCTCAGAAATCTTAATTTTGCTTTAGAGGCCTCGAAAACTCCATTAGGACTCAAAATATACTAGTGTTTTTATTGGGTAACAATATAATCTGAAAGAGTGACAATTTTTGTGTGGCAGTACAGATGGTGGTTCTATTTCATATTAATAGTCAGATCTAATGTGGGTGGGAGTTATTGTTGCCTATATGTTTATTAACATTTGAGTGCAATTTGAACTTGGTAGCGTGTTTTATGGCTCCCTTTAACAGTAACTACTCTTTCACTTTAAATACATTTACAATACTGCACCTATATTTCAAGATATAATAAAAGTAAATTTGTAAGAAATAATTCCAAAGAGTTTTATGTATTCTTATTTCTGTCCCTTACTTCTGCTCAGGGTCTGATAAACCCTGGAAGTAGCCACTAAAAAAGTTAGTCAATAAACTACAGCTTTTAGAATCCAGAGAGTGTAAGCCTTGCAAAACAGCCAGGGATCTGTGCTCTTTCTCTCTTGGCTCCCTCTTTTTGCAGATAGAGAAAACCTAGATTTTTCTCTTCCCATGCTGTAGTCCCATGTCCTGACTGGATGTGGGGTTGTCACTAGTTCTGAGAAGGTAGAAATTTACAACTAAAAAAACCCCAAAAAACAAAAAAACCAAAAAAACTTGTATAATGGAAAATTTCAATTATAAAGCACAGAGAAAATAGTTTTAGAACTTCTACATATCTTTATCCAGACCTATTAATTATTATCATTTTTTCCCATCTTGCCTTATCTCTTTCCCTCCACTTATTTTCTTGGATTAAAGTAAATCACCTATGATTTCACCAGTAAATAGTTTGGTTATAGATCTTCCACTGTTAAGGACTTCCTAAAATAACCTGCCTGCAGCTGTACCACTGTGGCATCGGATCCTGTCAGATCTTGGAAGCTAAGCAGGGTCAGGCCTGGTTAGTACTTGGATGGGAGACTGCATGGGAACACCAGGTGTTGTAGGCTTGGGAAAAGGACCCGGAAACCCACTTCAGTCAATCAGTTGAAAACCCTATGAATAGCAGAGAAGCACAACAATAGTGTTTTGCCTGTTGTACGTAGGGTCGCCATGAGTTGGACACTGACTCAATGGCACCTAACAACAACCACCACCACCACCTACCAATGGTCGCAACCAAAACCATGAGCAATAATTCCCTTAATATCATGAATATGTTGTCCACATTACAATTTCCATGATTGAGCTGGGCATGGTGGCTCACCCATGTAATCCCAGTAACTGGGAGACAGAGGTATCCTGTGTAACTTAGTGAGACCTTGTCTCCAGAAAAAAAATTAAAAAGAGTCTGGGAGTGCAGCTCAGTGGAAGATTGCTTGCAAAGTCTGCACAAGGCCCTGGGTTCAAACCCCTTTGTACCCCCAAAACAAGCAAACAAAATCAATTTTATTCATTGTTTTAAAGATGTCCTTTGTGGTTGATTTAAGATTCAATTATTGAATGTTTTTCTTAAAGCACAGATACCTCCCTGGGGCTACCTCAGGGGTTTTTCTGTGTTGTAGAACTAAGGTCAGGAAGGTAAATTTAGGATTTAAGGCATTTATGACCCTATCCACCAGTTGGGGCCATTGCAAACGTGGGGCTTAGCTAGGGACACAACACTGACCTCTTTGGTGGACTGAGACAGGGTGGCCATATGGACCAGGTGCCATTCTATATGGGCAGAGTGACCTTATTCCTATTTTTAGGAGTGGTCTCTTCCAGGCCATTCCATCCTGTGGCTGCAAAAACATCAGTGGAATTTTTTGGAGACGGATGGAAAAAAGCAGTCGTTCTAGGAAATCTACCCTAAAACGGTAGCAAAATGGAAGGTTTTGGGAGGAGACCTGGCACCCAGTCTGTGAGCCCCATCTGTAGGAAGCAGAGCAGTAGGCAGAGAATTAAATAGAAGGAATGGAAATGGGACAGAGGGTCTCCAGAAGGAAGGAAGGAAGGAAGGAAGGAAGGAAGGAAGGAAGGAAGGGTATGTGGCTGGTTCTGTTAGCTCTGAAGGATACCAGGTATCAAGATTATTTGCCTTATAAGGGAGGAGCCCAACAATGGGGTCTGATCATTGCATCCCAGTTTTGAAAACGTGACTTAGTTTCAATTCCTGTTGGATGGGAGAAGCAGGGAGCAAGTAATCCGTGCATAGGCTGTGCATGCTGAGAGAGGCCTGAGAACCTGTGTGGTCCCTCCAGGGAATGAGCTGTGGCAGAGGACAGCAGTCTGCTGGGGTTGATATAGGTGCTATTTTGTGTAGCCACCTGTATTCCAAATGCCTTGTTGCTCATCTGCCAGAATTAGACTTTTTCTCCTCAGATACATCGATGTTCTTTAAATGCCTGTATTATTCATAGTAATGTCACTAAGTGAAGCAATAATAAAAACCAGGATTTGGATAGTATTTCATAGATCTCAGTACATTTTTCACAAACATTTCTTTAATCTTCACAAACACCCTGGTCATTTAAAATTGGCTGAGGTTTACTGAGTTCTTAATATGGGACATAATTCATGCTGGGTGCTTTTTATGCCTAATGTAATCCTCTCCACCGAGCCTTTCTTTAAGGGATTTTGTCTCTAAAAATCTCTTACTTGTTGTATTAGGCAGAACTCACTCAAAGAATCAGAATAAATGTCTGACTCATTTTTTTTGAAAGGGAGTTGGCTTGTGCAGTTACGGATGCTGGCTCTGCATCTCTGCAAGGCCATCTCTTAGTTTAATGTTAGAGGTTGAAGTCCCCAGGCAGGTGATCCAAAACAAGACCACAAGCAGGCAGGAACCCCATATGCATAAAACAAACTGAACTTTGCCTCTGTCTTATTGCTTCTGACCTTGGTGCTGCAAAAGCCAGGGCCTTCCTCACAGAGAACTTACATCCTGGTGCAAGCATCAGAGAGGAGGGAGGAAGATCCAGGATGGGGAGAGCAGCTGCAAGCCCAGCTGCTGCTTCATGCCAGAGAGGCCAGTCAGCAGCTCAGCAACATGCATGGGCTACAGAATGGCAGTGCGTCCCTCTTGCCTGCCCACGTGGTTGAGAATTCCCCAAGTACCCATGGCAAAAGTGGACACACAAGGAAAAGGAGTTCTGGGAAATGGAGTTCCGCCTAACTGAGTGGGCACATTACAAAGCCATCAGACCCATTCCGTTTGGAGAAGTGAGGGAGGTGGTAGTGATTTGGTGTGCAGGGCTGGAGGCAGAGGTTTTACCCACAGTACGGGGAGGTGGGGCTGACTTGCAGCCCTCAGGGAGAAGCTAAGGTGAACTGGATGTCAGCGGCCACCTTAGGTTTTCATGACTGGAGGGGATGCTTTGCATTGCAAGGCTTACTCTGCTCACCACTTGGTGTATTCAGCAAAATTTTATGTGAAGTGAGGCAGCATGCTTTCAGGTGGAATAATTGGCAGGGAAGGCGAGGAGTGCTGGCCGCCTTATGCTGAGGGGTCATTTGTGCATTCTGCAGCTGTTTGTCAGGTCTGTGGTGGTGTCACGCCATGGCTTCTGCTCTTCTGGGGACTTTCCAACATTATGTGGGCCAACAGCTGCATCCTTGGGTGTCCTGGTTGTAAGCGGCTGATTGTCACACATCCCTGGCCCTGTAGGCCAGGCCTGGCACACTGTACCAGGTATATACCTTGCCTGTGAGTGCAACTTCCCTCAGCCAAGTGGACTCCTGGGGGCTGAAAATATCTTCCTTAGCAAACATGGGGCCAGCCCAACTCACATCTACCGAACAACAGTGGGCCTTCGGCTGTTTAGGAATGTGTCACTATGCACAGTGCCGGCGAGGGAAGGAGCTTGCCTATGTGGATCTGAGAAGGACACAGAATGGGAAGGAGCTGGCAAGTCCTCAGCAGCCTCAGCTGTGATATGTGACTTGGAGCCACCTTTGAAATCAAGGACAGAAGATAAAACGCCCAGCAGGCATCCAGACAATTCCTGAGGACAAGTGCAGGGTGGTTGGATCTGCAGTCTTTTTTTTTTTCCTGTGGTAGTGGGGGTTGAACTCAGGGCCTTGTGCTTGCTTGCTCTTCAAGTGCTGGACCACTGAGCTGCACCCCCAGCCCATTTTTTTACTTTTTGAGACAGGGTCTTGCTAAGTTATGCAGACCGCCTCTGGTCTCAAACTGATCAGCAGCCTTTTGTAGAGCTCAGGAAGCACATTCTGCATGCTGCGCCTTTAGGGCAAGCGACTCTGAGTGCCAGAAGCAAGATGGCAGGCCCTGCCTAGGGCCCCGGCAGGCCGGCTCTGACATCAGTATGCTCCCCGGGAGTGTCTTGCTATTAATAAACATTGCTCTTTGATCATCGCTTAATGGAAAAGAAAGCTCTGTGCATGCAGTGCAAGGGTTGGCATCCTGGAGCTCCAGCTGGCAAACTGGAAAGGCAGAGCACAAACCATCTAGGGCTGCAAAGTCACGTATCTCCCTTGGCCAGAAAAAAGTGCTCATTGGCTAAGGGTGAGCGGTGATTTTCTCAGGTTTTCACATATGTCAATCCGGATAACTTCATTTAATGTCTCACTCTCTATTGCTGCCATGGAGGAAGGTGGGGTGACTGTCAGGAGTTTAGACACTTGTGTGACAAATAGGCTGGATCTTGTTACTCCTGGAAGAGTAAGAGCCGGATCCAGCTGGTACTGGACAAAGATTTCCTTGGGGACAAAGATTTCCTCTTTAAAAAGAAGTGCACTTCTGTGAAGATGTAGTAAGTTTTTCTGTGCATCATCCCTGAAGTAATGAAGTTACAGCCACTGACCATCTAGAATTCCCACTGAAAACCTGTGGGGATGTTTGGCAGAATGACTTCTTTTGGAACAGTATGGCTGGTGGTGCTCTTACAGTTTGTGACAGCCAGCTGCTGTGCATGTGGAGTCACAGGCAGATGCCCCAGCCTGAGGTCTGTAGAGGTTCTGGCAGACCTCAGATCCCTCCCACCCATATGAACAAGCCTACCGCCCCACTCCAATCAAAGACATTCCAACCCCTCAAGAGCCAATCAGAGTGACTCTAAAAAGCAAAGTAGATACCACACAATATGTGAAATATTTACAAATATGTACACAATTGATATCATGGTAGCCTAAGTATTGTAAGGATAAACTGGACAGACTCATAGCAACCCTATGTATGACAGAAAGAAACACTCCCTGATTCTGTGCCATGCACATGATCTTTTTTATATTTAAGCCCATTGTTGCAGACACTGTGTCAATCCATCTAGTTGAGGGTCTTCTTTTTTTGTTGTTGTTGACCTGCCACTCTCCCAAACACAATGTCCTTCTCCAGGGATTGATCCCTCCTGACAACATGTCCAAAATACATAAGATGCAGTCTAGCCACCTTTGCTTCCAAGGAGCACTCTGGTTGTACTTCTCCTAGGACAGATCTATTGGTTCTTTGGGCAGTCCGTTGTATATTCAATATTCTTTTCCAGCACCATAATTCAAAAGCACCAATTCTTCTCCTGTCTCCCTTATTCAATGTCCAGCTTTCACAAACATATGATGCAACTGAAAATGTGGCACAATTCAGGCTCACTTTGTCTTCAATGTGACATCTTTACTTTTCAACACTGCAAAGAAGTCTTTTGCAACAGCTTTTCCCAATGCTGTGTGTCTTTTAATTTCTTGACTGCTCCTTCCACAGGTGTTGATTGCAGAACCAAGTAAAGCAAAATCTTGTACAACTTCAATCTTTTCTCCATTTATCATGAAGTTGCTCACTAGCCTAGTTGTAAGGATTTTTGTTTTGTTGATGTTGAGGTGCAATCCATTCTGAAGGCTGTGTTTTTTGATCTTCATCATTAAACGTTTCAAATCCTCATTAATTTCAGCAGGCAAAGTTGTGTCATCTGCATAATTCAGGTTGTTAATGAGTCTTCCTCCAATCTTGATACCACAATCTTTTTCATGAAGTCCAGTTTCTCAGGTTATTTGGTCAGCATAGAGATTAAAGAGGTATCCTGTAAGGATATAGCCCTGATGCACACCTTTCCTGACTTTAAACCAAGCTGTGTTTCCTTGTTCTGTTCGAATGACTGCCTCTTGGTCCACATACAGATTCTTCATTAGTGAAATTTAGTTTTTGGTAATTCTTTTATTTGCAATGTTATCTATAATTTGTTGTGATCCACTCAGTCAAAGGCCTTTGCATAGTCAATAAAACATAGGTAGACATTTTCTTGGAAGCTATGCATGGTCAGGCCTTGTTAGTTCATAGATGGGAGATTGCCTGGGAATATGAGGTGCTGTACGCTTGGGAGAACAATCTGGCAGCTCACTTCTGAAATAATCAGCCATCAAAAAACCCTTTGAATAGCAGAGAAGCACTGACATAATGCTGTGACTGGCACAGTGTTGGGCCATGTTTCATTCTGTTGTACATAGGGTTGCCATGAGTGAGACCTAACTTGAGGGCGCCTAACAACAACAACAGACATTTTTCTGATATTCTCTGCTTTCAACTAATATCTCATCTAACATCAGCATTGATGTCCCTGGTTCTATAACCTCTCCTAAATCTGGCTTGATTTTCCAGCAGTTCCCTCTAGCTATACTGCTGCAGTCACTTTTGAAAGATCTTTAGCAAGATTTTACTTGTGTTTGATATGAATGATATTGTTCTATAGTTTCCACATTCTGTTGGATCCCATTTCCTGGTAGTATGCACAAATATGGATCTCTTCCAGTCAGATGGCCAGGTATTTTCCAAATCTCTTGGCATAAACAAGTGAGCACCTCCAGTGCTGCATTTGTTTGTTGAAACATCCTAATTGGTATTCCATCAATTCCTGGAGCCTTCTATTTCTCCAGTGCCTTCAAGGCAACTTCTACTTCTTCCTTCAGTATCATTGAATCCTGATCATATGCATCCTGTTGAAATGGTTGATCAGCCACCATTCTTTTTGGTATAGTGCTGCTGCATATTCCTTTCATCTTCTTTTGATGTTTCCTACTTCATTAATATTGTCCCTGTAGAATCCTTCACTATTGCCACTCAAGACTTGAATGTTTTCTTCAATTCTTTAAGCATGAGAAAAACAGAGTGATTCTTCCCCTTTGGTGTTCTATCTCTAGTTCTTTGCACATGTCATTACAATATTTGGTTTTGTCTTCTCAAGCTGCCTTTTGAAATCTTCTGTTTAGTTCTTTAACTTTGTCATGTCTTCCTTTTATTTTAGCTGCTTGGCAGTCAAGGGCAAGTTTCAGAGTCTCTTTTGACATGTAATTTGGTCTTTCTTTTTCCCCATGTCTTTTAGATAACCTTTTGCTTTCCTCATGAATGAGGTCTTTGACTTCATGCCACAACTCATCTCGTCTTTGATCATTAGTGTCTAACACATTAAATCTGTTCTTGAGGTAGTCTCTGAACTCATGTGGGACACACTCTAGGTCATACCTTGGCTCGCATACACTTGTTCTAATTTTCTTCAGTTTCAGTATGAACCTGCATATGAGCAGTTGAGGGTGTGATTCACAATCAGCACTTAGTCTTGTTCTGGCATCTGATATTAAGGTTTTCCATTGTCTCTCTCCACAAATGTGGTCAATTTTGTTCCGTTCATTCTATCTGGTGAATTCCTTGTGTATACTCACAGTTTATGTTGATAAAAATATATTTTCTGTAAAAAAGTCATTGGTTTGACAAAATTCTATCATGCAAACTCCAGTGTCATTTCTGTCACCAAGGTCATATTTTCCAACTACTAAACCTTCTTTGTTTTCAACTTTTGCATTCCAGTTACCAGCAGTTATCAGTACATCCTGATGGCATGTTTAATCAATTTCATACTGTAGAATCTGGTAAAAATCTCTCATTTCTTCATTTGTAGCCTTAATGTTAGGTGTGTAAATTTAAATAATAGTCATATTAACTGGCTTTCCTTGTAGACATACAAATATTGTTCTATCACTGACAGCATTGTACATCAGTACAGATCTTGAGATATCTTTTTTGATGATGAATGCAACCCCATTTCTCTTTAATCTGTCATTCCTGGCATAGTAGACCATATGATTATCTGATTCAAAATGGCCAATATCAATCCATTTAGCTCACTAATACCTAGAATGTCAATGGTTATGTACTGCATTTCACTTTTGATGATTTCTAATTTTCCTAGGTTCATATTATGCTATGTACCTTCTAGGTTCCAATTATTAATGGATGTTTACAGTTGTTTCTCATTTTGAGTCATGCCACATCAGGAAAAGGAGGTTCCATGTGCTCTAGTTCATTCCTGTCCTTAAGGTTGACTCTACTTCGAGGAGGCAACTCTTCCCCAGTCATTTCTTGAATGCCTTCCAGCCTGGGTAGCTCATTGTCTTGCACTATATTTGGCAGTGCTTCTCTGCTGTTCACAGGGTTTTCAATGGCTACTTATTTCAGGAGTGGACTGCTGGGTCTTTCTCCCTAGTCTTAGCCTGGAAGCTCAGCTGAAACCTGTCCACCATGGGTGGCCCTGCTGGTATCTGAGAGACTGGCAACATAGCTATCAGATTCCCAGCAATAAACAAGCCCCCAGAGTATGGCAAGTTGACAGGCATGTAAGGGCCTATCTTTCCTTAATTCTTTTTCTATAATAAACGTTGTATGTATGTATGTATGTCTCTTAAAATCTTTTTTTTTTTTTTTTTTTTAAGTATCGGGAGTTGAACCCAGGGCCTCACACTTGCATACTTCGCAAGTGCTATACCATTGAGCTGCACCTCCAGCCCCCATATTTTACTTTTAAAGACAGGGTCTTGCTAAGTTATGCAGACTGCCTCTGGTCTTGAACTTGTGACCCTCCTGCCTCTACCTCCTAACTCACACCGGGTTCTTAAAATCTTTTATGCAATATCAGAAGGACTCAGGGACCCCATGTACATGCTAATGTGTGTGTATCTGTCATAAACTCATCATTTGTTTCCCTTATTAGCAGGAAAGATTAGAACCTGGGTATGTGGTATGTTGTTCTAAAGATTGGCAGAACCATAAAGAACAACAAAAAAGTATCCACACAATGGATGTGCTCAGAGAGATGTACCTGCATGCGTTCATCTTCCCCCCACCCCTGCGGATTCTGACAGGAGATGTGCTTTCAAAACAAGTTTTGTGAGCCACACTAAGAAGGTTGGCAGAAGACACTCAGGCATGCGTTCTCCTGCTCACTGAGGGCAAGGCTGTGTGTCCTCACTTCTGTCCTTTTCTGGGATCTACATGGCATCTGTTCTTTCTGACATCTGGGCTTGCCGTCCCTCATTTCTGGATGTGCTATTCCCATTTTTGCCATGATAACTTCAAACTCAGCTGGGGTTTAGCTCAGTTGTTGAGTGCTGCTCTGCACTCTCTGAAGCCATAGGTTAAATCCCCAGCACTGCAAAAAGGGGAGAAGGACATGGTAATCTACTCCTGAAACAATTCCCAAACAATTAGCCACTGAAAATCCTATGAATAGCAGAGAAGCACTGACATAGTGCTGGGCATGGCACAGTGTTGGGAAGTGTTTCATTCTGTTGTACACAGGGTTGCCATGAGTCAGACCTGACTCCATGGCACCTAACAATAATAATAACTTCAAACTCTAGCATTTTGTGTGAAGGACAAGATAGAACAGTAGGACTTAATATGGTTTTAAAACTTACTCCCTTCTTCCCCCCTTTTCTCCTCCTTTTCCTTCTTCCCTTCCCTCTTTCCCCCCTTTCCTCTATCTTTCCTTTGTTAGCTCCTTCCCTCCTTCCTTCATTCGTTCCTCCCTTCCTCTCTACTTCCCGTAAGCCTTATGAGTTATAAGAACTGAGACAACCAGAGCCTCCAAAGTCAAGTAATAATATGGTTTGTATTTTAAGAAGTCCACAACACTGTAGGGTTGACGCATCCATATTCTGTTTAACAGCTTGTTCTGTGCATCTAACCCAGTGTTTCTCTACTTGTTTTGTATATTTAAGCTGCATCAACACTAAGATAGCTAAGTCATCATAAGTGGAGACTCAGCCTTTTGTTTTGTATGACTCACAGTGCCTATCTGTGTGGTACACCCAGTGTTACAGATGAACTTCTTCAACTAAAACATGGAGCTAAGTGATGAGCTAGCCAAGTGATGAGCTTGAGTTACCTGATGTGAAGTGTACAGCCCAATGTGTGGCTCAGATTATGTCTCAATAAGCCATTATGATTACTGGGGTTGGACGAGCTTGGGAAATACTCCTTTCAGTTCATTTGAAACATGTTGACAGATGGGCAGAGACAGGAGGTGAAATTTAAACACGTTGGCTTGTTACTAGAGTAGTTCTAAAATCAGATAACAGCAGAGGGATCTTCATGATGCTTTTGTTCTGCTGGGAGTTGATGTTCTCATGCAAAGTTGGCTTCTCAGGAGAGCATGTAGAATCAGGAAACTTGCTTCCTCTCCACAACAGACTCAGCCTGAATCTGGACTTATTGAGATGACCATAGTTACCATGACATACAGGTGACTTGCACTGACCCATAAGAATAATGATCATGTTGGAATAACAATATATAAATTAGACCTTATTACTTTTACAACTGCATCAGTTTACTAAGGCTGCAAATAACAACAAATAATAAAGTATTCTAAAATAGGTGACTTAAGCAATGTAACTGTATTGTCTTACAGCTCTGGAGTTTAAAACCATGGTGTTGTCAGGGTTGGTTCCTTCTGAAGCTGTGGAAGAAAGAGTCTATTCGAGGCTCCTCTCCTTGGCTTATATGTGGTCATCTTCACATCATCACCTTTCTGTGTGTGTCCCTGTCCAAAAGTCTGTGTACCAAATTTGCCCTTATGTTAAGGGCTGCAGCCATATTGGGTTAGGTTCTATCCTAATGGTCTCATTTGAAGTTGCTTTTCTCTGCAAAGACCATTGGCCCAAATATGGCCACAGTTGATTCTGGGCTTTAGGACTTCAACATATGAGTTTTGAAGGGACCTAATTCTACTCACAACACAGATGAGGATTAGTTATCATTCTCTTTACCATAGGGGAGCAGGTTTGCAGAGAACTTTGGCATGGCCCGCTTAATTGGTGGAGTGTAGGGAAGGGTCCCCAATCTCTGCTACACTTGCTGGCCACTGGGCTCCATGAATGTGCAGGTGTGTGTGTGGCCCCAGGGCTCGCTGTGGGTGTGCTCATGGCAAGCACGATGCTTGTGTCAGTACTTACTCCTGTCCAGGTGGCCAGCTTGGCTCATTTCAAGTGGACCTGGTCCTCAGGTGGGAATGTTAGGGTTTGCATATGAAATGTTCCCCACAGGTTCATATCTTGGTGGCTTGGTTGCCAGCTGATGGCCTTTGGGAAAGTGATTGGGTTTTGAGGATTTGGACTTAACCAATGGATTAATCCTTTGGTGGATTCATAATGCTAGGGCATGATTGGGAGGCGGTGAGAAGTAGGAGGCAGGGCCCAGTTGGAAGAAGCAGATTACTGGAGGTGTGCCTTCGAGGATGTCCCTTGTTCTCTGCCCCTTTGTGTCCATCTGTCTCTCTCTCTGCTTCCTGGCTCCATGTGCTGAACCATCACCAACATGCTCTGCCTCACTCCAGGTCCAGAAACATGGAGCCAAATAACCATGGATTGAAACCTCTGAACCATGAGCCAAAGTAATTTTTTTTCTTTAAAATATTTGTCATGATGGCAGACATCTAAAACCCCCCTCTTTTTACCTGTCCACACTTATGGCGATGATAGTGGGATTTCTATAATGGAATCTACTGCTAATAGTAAATGTTATGGCCACCATCTCCACAACTTATAATTGCTGTTGTTGTTAGGTGCCATCAAGTAGGTATCTGACTCATAGCAACCCTGCATACAACAGGCGAAATACTATTGTCAGTGCTTCTTTGCTATTCATAGGGTTGTCAATGGGTGATTATTTTTTGGGAGTGGGTTGCTGGGTCCTTCTCCCAATTCTACAGCACCTAGTGTTCCCAGGTGGTCTCCCATCCAAGTACTAACCAGGCCCGACCCTTCTTAGCTTCCAAGATCTGATGGGATCAGATGCCACAGTGCTGCTGCTGCAGGCTTATGATTGCTAGCACTTTGTAATTTTCCAAATGATCATTTTCATCCTTCTGACAACCTTATGGGTTAGGTACAAATCTGTTCGGGCCAGATATATTTCTGAATGCAGAACTTTGCAGATTTGAGAGAAGTAATGATAGTACATGTCCTGTTTATTACATAACATCCCTGTAGGGTCTGGGGCAGCTTTGAAATCCTACCGCAAAACATCTAAATAAGTTACACCAAACTTGATAAATAAAGACAAGCAATAACCTCTTGTCGATTTGGATCAGATTTTACTGCTGCCGAAATTTGACAAACTTTTGGGTTTTGGAGCTTTTTGAATTCCAGATGTTTGAGAGATCTCATTTCTGTTCTTATTATTGTCACTGTTTTCAGAGGACAAGGCGGAGTCACACCTGTCTGAAGAGGTGAGCTAGGCTGTGTGAGCTTAGGGCAGGGCTAAAGATGCCTGGGGAAACCCAAAGCCCTGACCCAGCTGCTGTCAGTGGAGGGGTAAAGGGTCTGGGGAATTAGTTCCAGGGCATTTGTGACCCACTGGTCTGGGACCCCACATGCATTGCTCAGCCTCTCTGGAGCTCAGCTGGCTATTGGGCACTGATCCACCTACCTGGTGTTGTTGTAGTATGAACACAAGCTAAGAGGCAATAGTAAGGTGAGAATTGGTACAGGTTTTGTGGGACTTGAAGCTTGTAAGATGTGAAGGTCCCTTTAATGGAAAAGAATATAAAATTACTAAAAATCAGGTACAAAGTGAATTCTTCTTTAGAACAAGGAATGATAACAGATTACAAACTTGAAAAAGCTGCCAGAAATACTGGGAGGTGCATGGGGACTTTTCATACTTTCTGCTCAATTTCTCTGCAAACTTAAAACCACTTAGAAAGCCCACTAATTAAAAAATCGGAAGCTGCCAAATAGCTGAGACATCACACAATCCAGAAACCATTTTTGTTAATTAACTACCTGAATACCTCCTTAATATCCTTTTTTTTTCATACAAGTTTGTGGCTGCATATTCTTTGATTTCCTTTTCACAAGACAATGATTTTGTGCTATTTTTATGGTGGTACCATAAAAATCACCTATAAAGATGATTCAGTCTTTCCTTCAGCATGGTTGATCAAATTGGTTTTTTATTGTTGAGACCTTAGACAGGCTCCTTTTGGCTTTTCAGTTTTTTATTGGTAATAGCATGTAAACTTGGTGTATTGTTGACAAATTCAAGACACCACTGCCAAAGTTCTTCTATGGAAAAGACTTTCTTTAGCTTCATGTTGGCCTCTGGAACATGGCTGAATCTGGACAGCAGACCTGCCTGAGCCCTGCAGAGGAGAGTTCCATGCAGAGGAGAAGGGAAGAGCGGGTTAGATTTTGCCTGGTTCTCACAATGAGAACTTGTCTCTAAAAACTTGATGCTGTTTGCCTCTCCACTATAAGGCCAACCTGGCTTCTAGAACAATCTTTAGGTAGGAAGATTTTTAGCAGTCTGTCTTCCCTGAGTTCTGACTCTCATTTGGATTTCTGGATCATTCTTCTTCTGCTAGCCGAGACTGTTTGGTGTGGGCACCATGCCTAACACTCCAGCTCCTTAGAAGGCAGACCCTGTCTGGGTCCTCAGCCCTTCCTCTCAGAGAACTCTATTCCCCTGGATTCCCTGTCCCTGAGGATGCTGACATGTCTGCTTGGATTTCTGAGTAGTGCTTTGCCCTCTCAAACATGAGCCCTTTGACTACAGAAGAATATTTTTCTAAGCACCCAGCATATTGTCTGGCATGGAATTGGGTCTTGAAAAGTTGTGGGGAATGAATGAATGAGACATCGTCTTAGTCCATTTTGTGTTGCTATAATAGATTACTAGAGACTGGACAACTTAAAAAGGAAAGAAAATATTTCTCACAAGTCTTTATTTTTCACAAGTCCAAGAGCATGAAATAGGCATCTGGTGAGGACCTTTGTGCTATGATATCCCATGATGGAAGGGCAAAAGGGCCAGTGAACCTGTGTGAAGAAAGAAAAGCAGGGAGAGGCCAGACTCTCTTGGTAACAATGCCCTTGTGTGTTGATGATACTATTCCATTCTTGATGATGGGGCCCTCACGACCTAACCACCTTCCACTAGGGCCCACCCAACACTGCTGCACTGGGGAAAGGTTTTAGCATTAGTTTTGGAGGGACATTTAAACCACAGTAGACGTGGAGGGCCGATCCAGCTTTATTGCCAAATTATCTAGAAGTCCCCGGAATATGCATAGGTGTTTCTCAGTTTGGTAGAGGGAGATTTGAGGGCTGAGGGTGGTATGTGGGGGAGCATCCCTGTATTATTCACTAGGGTTACTGTAACAAATTATGGGAGAAGGATGTGGCAACCCACTCCCAAGGCAATCCTGAAATAATCAGCTGTTGAAAACCCTATGAGGGTGGCTATGAGTTGGATACAGCTCAGCAGCACCTAACAACAGCAACTGTAACAAATTATTACAAACTGGGTGGCTTAAACAAGTTTATTGACTCACAGTTCTAGAGGCTCAAAGTCCAAAATCAAGATGTTAGCAGGGCCCTAGGTTTTCTTCCTTGTCACTTCCTAGCTTTGGATGTTTTTCTGGTAGTCTTCAATGTTCTCCGGCTTGTATATGCATTACTCTGTCTTTGTATCAGCCTGCAGCCATACCACTGTGGCATCCAATCCTGTCAGATCTCGGAAGCTAAGCAGGGCCAGATTAGTACTTGGATGGGAGATGGCCTGGGAACTCCAGATACTATAGGCTTGGGAGAACGACCCAGCAAGCCACTCCCAAAAATCAACCCGCCATCGAAGACCCTATGAATAGCAGAGAAGCACTGACAAAATGTTTCGTCTGTCACACATAGGGTTGCTGTGAGTCGGATACTGACTCGATGGCACCTAACAACAACAATCTTCATATCATCTTCTCCCTGTGTCCCCTCATATCGTCTTCCTTTTCTGTGTATCTGTGCCCATGTTTTCCTTTTTTATATGAATATCAGTTATATTGGATAAGAACCCACCTTAATGACTCCATATCTACTTGGTTTAATATTCAGAGATCTTATTTCCAAATAAGGTCACATTCTGAAGTCCCAGTAGTTAGGACTTCAAAATAGCTTCTTTTGGGGATGCAGTTCAACATTTAACAGCCCCCTAAAGCTTCGATGTGGATGTTTAGGGCATTCCTGTGACTTTCACAGGATAGAGACAGGGTAGAGTATTCTCACGGACAGAAGAGTAACAACCCTCGATGGGACTGTTCAGCAGCCCCTGAAACATGGGCTAGTGTTTGTGGAATGAACAGAAGTAAGAAAATGAAGAGAGCCGATGAAAGAAGGAGTGGATATGTGCTGTGGAGGTAGCATCCTGGCTTTATCTTGAACACACAGTGTCATGACCTTGCCTGGATAGAATATTTCTGGATGTTTTGGTTATGATGCTGCAAGACTGAACTTTCTTGATCCCATGGCTGGGAACCAAATGGACTTGTATTTGTTCAAATCCTGGCTCCATTAGCTTATGGTTATAGGATATAGGTCAAGTTACTCAGTCTCCAAGAATCTCAATTTTTCTTTGTTGAAAAATAAGAATGGTAATAATATTATAGAATTGTAAAGCATTAAATGTGATAAAGTATATGATACATGTGGCCATGTGCTGGCAAAGAGTAAATGCTCAATAATGATGATCAGTCTATTTTTAATAATCACATCTGGCTTTGTCTCTTCCATGACTGCCCCAGGCTAGCTTGTTAATTTGGTTCTAGTTCTTTCCTCACTGCCCCTTAATTCTAGCTGTAGTTTATCAGATTGTGCCCAGCCACTCCTAGAAATAGAATAATCAGATGCCCAATCCCAAGTTAAGCATAAATTGGAGGATGTCTGTCTTCTGGTCTAGATCTTCAGTTCAGTGGCTCTGTGGATCAAGCCGAGTACCTTTTCTGTGCATTATAATTGTCCTCCCTTGTCAAATGAAAAAGTTGTTGTTGTCCTATATATTGTTCCTGTTAGACTATTTGGTTTTATGTCTCCATGGATGCAGACAGTAACAATTATTAGTGAGTAGGACTGTGCTATCAGAAGGTGCTTTTTTTTTTTTTTTTTTTGCTGTTATTGGCAATGAAATGTTGAAGACCAGGAAGGAAAACAATAGAAGAAATCATGGATTAGCGTGTGCCCCAGAGGAAGGAGAACTAATATTTCTTGTTATTCTCTTATGTTTCATGGACTTTGCCATATGCCCTGTGTACAATAGGATGTCACAAACATACACCAGGGCCTCTAAGGAAGGAATTGTTGTTGTTGTTAGGTGCCGTTGAGTGGGTATCTGACTCATAGTGACCCTACATACAACAGGGGAAACACTATTGTCAGTGCTTCTCTGCTGCTGATAGGGTTTTCAATGGCAGATTGGTTTTTGGGAGTGGGTTGGTGGGTCCTTCTCCCAAGCCTACAGCACCTGGTGTTCCCAGGAGGTCTCCCATCCAAGTGCTAACCAGGCCTGACCCTGCTTAGCTTCTGAGATCTGACAGGATTGGATGCCACAGGGCTACGGCTGCAAGCTAAGGAAGGAGAGTTACTCCCATTTTACAGGGGAGGATACTGAGGTCCAGAAAAATTATGTAACTTGCTAGAGGCCTCGGTGCTGCTGAGTGGGAAAGCAGAGCTTGCATCCAGGGTGCCTGCCATTCAGGGCCCTTTGGAAAAGCTGCTGGGCTCTAGACACTGAGGACAGCCACATGTTCACCAAGCACAGAGGTGGGAGCTACCTTAGGCCTGAGTAATGGGTTGCTGAAGAAAGTTTGTGAAAGCAACAGGCCATGACTAAAGAACCCTCTGGCCTGCCAAGCACGTCTGCAGGAGAAAATGAGCTGTTAAGAGGATAATGAACTCAGCCTCTCCAGGAAGTTAGCAGGCTGCTGGTAGAAAACATTTCTGTACAGATTTAGCCTCAGTTTCAATGCCCCTCACAGCCTGTTCCATGGATGAGACAATGGTCTCCCACTAAGGAAGAAATATATGTCTTTCTTGGGCCCAGGGCCCTGGGAGTAATTTGGCCACCCATGGAGGTTTCCAGGATATTTTCCCTGGAGTATTTACACTAAGCAGGTGCTTTTTGCTCCTGAACTCTCTCTCAAAAAGATATTAAAATAGAAATCAACTCTCTTCGATTGAAGTTCTAAGACAATAATGGCCAATGATTCCCACTTGCTAGAGGACTTATAAAGGAGAGGGTTCAAAACTGGTTTTGGAACTCTAAACCTTTGCCCTGTGCAGGGTATAAAAGGGGAGATGGAAAGAGGACATACAGAGTTAGAAAAGCATAGAGGGGCAATTAGAAGTTGGGGAATTTCTTTGGAAAGAGCTGTGCTGTGATCCTTGCCTTTGGGGGAGGAGGAGCAAGGGATCCTTTTGGATCCAAAGGCTGGTGAGTGGGACATGGGTGGAAACCAAGATCTTGGTATGAACTCACTCATTCTTGAAATCCATAGTGGACTAGTCTCTGTCTCATACTGGGGAATCTACAGAAAAAGAGGCTGTGATTGGAGCTGCCTATATGTGACTCAAGGAACAGAGGGCAGCCCTTTGGAGTCATTCTACCTCCAATGACTGAGGCAGAGGAGAACATCTCCAGTGGACAACCCAGTAAGAGAGAGTAGGAGAGTGCTGGGAACAGGTTGTCAACCAGAGGGGTGACAAGACCTTGGAAGGAAAATCATGACAATATAACATAGGATACTTACAAGCCAAGGAAAAGTTTTATGTGACCAGCCTAAAGATGTATTTGTGCACATAGGGGCACTGTGGCATCTTTAAGCAGGATCCTTATGATAATAACTCATGAGTATGGACCTTATGAAGGGCCAGGCTTGTTCTAAGCACTCATTTAATCCTCACCACACTGCAGCGAAACCTACTATTATCTTCTCCATTTTATAGAGGAGGAAACAGAGAGGCCAAGTGACTAGTCCAAGGTCACATAAGAATAAAGTACCAGAGTTGGGATTTGAATCCATATAACTTGGCAAGAGTCTGCTAGTAGCAGTGTTAATGTGTACTTGGGTTCCTCGGTCCTAGTGATAGTGCATAAAAAGATTTAAGTGGCACACATGCATGCACTGATAGTAGTTGTTGTTAGGTGCCATTACAGGGCACCTTACAGGGTTTTCATTCAGTGGGTGATTGTTTTGAGATTGTCTCGTGAGTAGATTGCCATGTCATTGATAGTAGTAAGAATAGTTTATTATAGAGAAGGAATTAAAAAAAGATATATCTTCAGCGGCCTGCAAATGTACCACTGTAGTGTCTGATTCCTTCAGATCTCAGAAGCTAAGCAGGGTTGGGCCTGGTTAGTACTTGGATGGGAGACCACCTGGGAACACCAGATACTGTAGGTTTGGGAGAAGGACCTGGCAACCCACTCCCAAAAAAACAATCAGCCATTGAAAACCCCATGAATAGCAGAGAAGCACTGACAATAGTGTTTTGCCTGTTGTAAGGAGGGTCGCTATGAGTCGGATACGGACTGGATGGCACCTAACAACAACAACACTAGTAGAGTCACTATGAGTCAGACACCAACTCGATGGCACCTAACAACAACAGCAACATATCCTCAGAAGGAGAATGGGCTACTCAAAGAAAAGTAAGCCTGTCAGTCAGGGCAGGGGCCTTCTTTACTGTTTCTTTTTAGGATCTTGCCACCCAGGTCCCTCTTCCATTTGGCCCTGGGCAGGGGGAGTTTTATTTTTTAATTATCAGTTTTGAGATTTTGACATTTATCCTACTGCAATTGCCAGTTACTGGGAATCCACTTGAAAAGTGGAAAGGGGGTTACAACTCCAATGCTAATGTTAAGAGGTGGTTAACTGAGCCAAACTTACTCTTCCATCAGAAGACAGGAGGTCTACCTGGGTGAGATTGATCTTTATTTGTAAGACAATGAATGTTGCCTTTTCTAATTTCCCTGTGTAAACATCCTGAGCAAGCTGCCTTAGATTTGGGGCTTTTTCTTCAAAGCAGCAAAAGAGATGGGCACAGTGGCCTAAGCCTCTCATTCCAGCCGTTCAAGAGGTGGAGGGATAATTTAGGGAGACCCTGTTTCCCTAAAATAAAAAAAAGGGGGGCTTGGACTGGTGCTCAGTGGTAGTTCACTTACAAAATATGCATGATGCCCTAGGTCCAACCCCGCAGTACCACAAAAAGATAAAAATAAGTAAAAACCAAGGCATGAAAGCCTCTGCATGAAGGGTGCTTCTGACCATTGCCTTGCCTTTTTCAGAATAGATAGAGCTGGAGGATGGTATTGAAGTTTAAATTTGTCATCCTATCAGAGACTTTCTCATTGCTGGGTAAAGAGAGGGAAATTAAGTTTATCCCCATGTCCTGAGATCTGTATTCTATGCTGGCTATCCTTGTTTCGAAGCTGAAACCTCATAGTGACTCTACTAGTGTTGTTGTTTTGAGGTGCTGTCCAGTCCGTATCCGACTCATAGCGACCCTCCTTACAAGAGGCAAAACACTATTGTCAGTGCTTCTCTGCTATTCATGGAGTTGGGTGTAACTCCAAGAGTTCAGGGTCCACATCCCTAGAGGGAAACAAGTTTTTAAAGGAAGTGACCCGTCCACCTCTGCCAGTGTCCTGAGAGTCAGCTACACACCCAGGATTGCCCATGTCCTGAGAGGCATGGTCACCCTCTATCTAGGCTTGCCTAGGCCCTGAAATAGGTTAGTCTTTCAGGTCTGCCCATGTCCCAAGAAATGAGCAGTTCCTTGGGAATGTCCATGTCCCAAAAGTGACCAGCTGTTTTTCTTTTTTCTTTTTTTTATTGGAAATTTTTAATGTACCATTTAATGTGTTTCATTCTGACATGCATTTCATTGTGACATTTCCATATATGCATTTCCATATTGCACATTGCACAGATAAGTTCCCCCTTACCCTCTTGTGCACTTTCTCCCCTGTCCCACTCCCCGCTCCCCCCACCATCAAAGGCTTCTCTTCCACTTGCATGTCTTTTTGTGGGAATATTTTTCTATATATCCTTGGATCCCAATTATGTTTAAGGAGTGACCAGCTTTTTGAGAATGCCTGTGTCTTGTGGAATCACCATTTGCCCAAAACTGCCCAAGTCTCAAGGGGGGATGACTCCCATAGGACTACCTGAACTCATGAGGTTTCCATCCCCTTAAGACTACCTGTGATTTCTTGGCTTCTCAAGTCTCTGTTCTTGTCTAGATATGGCCACTTTGGGGACAGAACCTGCCTGTCCTCTCTAGGGTTTAACCTCAAGAGTCCAGGCAGGAAGTCACATCCTCTCTATAGACCATAATGAAAATCTCCCACCTAAGAATATTGGTTACCCCTGCCTAAACTTGCTCAATTTGTTGCACCTGCTAAAACTGCTTATGTTACTAACTAGAATGAGCTCTTGGCCTTTGACATTTTTTTTTTTTTATTAGGCAGTGGATCAGATGTGAGCCTTGAGAAACCCATAGTATAAGTCCTGTTTCCTTTTGGTCTCCAATTGAGTCTAAGAGTTAACCATAGATGTTTTCATTTTAACTAGGACTGGCAGAGATAACAGGCCTCCACACAACGTTGAACAATTACATTTTCTGGCTACCAGCAGAAAACAGCAGTAGAGAGAAAAACAGAAACCACAGAGCCAAAAGCCTTTGCATGTTAACTCTATGATCGCACTTTGAGAATTAGTTTAAAGCAATAGAACTCAAAAGGTGAATTCACCAGAAACGCCATCATGGTGGTGCATTTTAGTCATGTCAGCACTTGGGAGAAGGGGCGAAGGGGCTTTCCTGAGAGCCTGCCAGGGGAGGGATGTATCCCTGGAGCAGGGGAAGAAGTTGCTGCAAGGGCCTCCCAGGAAGCCACAGCCACAGAAGGGAAACCGAGTGTGCAGGGTCACCAAGAATAGAGGAGGCAGCTATAGCTGGGAGCATGGCCACTGACAGTGCCTGGTTCTCCATGGCTACCTTGAGGAAGGAAGGCTGTCCCGGGTATGGGGTACGAGGGTCTGCAGAACAGAGGGGAATAGTGGGGTAGGGGAGCCATGGGAGGGAGCAGGGAATCTTCCCGAGACAGATATTAGAAGCCAGGAATGGCCTCTGTCAGGGGATGACAAATTTTTCCACCACTTAGCTTGTACTGTGACCAGGTGGAGCTGCAGAAAAGATCTAATTTATTCCAGTTTTTCAGGATGCATCCCCAAAGGGAATCCACATGAATTGGCATTTGATTTCCTGTGTGAAAGAGAGGACAATATGCCCTAAGGGACAGGTATCCCTGCCTTACCCCAGGCTACCTAGGGAGGGACTCCTTTGGGCGTCCCTGCTGGAGACTTCAGTTTTCCCTGTGGAACTCCAGGGAGCCTCCCATCAGGCCAAGACCATGGACTCAGGAGCTTTTGGCCTGAGAACTTGGTGTAGCTGGCTTGTCCAAATTTCTACCATGGACCTGTGTTATGCCATTTCCTTTCTTGAGCAAGTCGACATTCCATCTAAAAGGGTCTGTAAAAATCTGAATGTGGCCAGGCAGACAAGCGAGGGGGTCACTGAGTTTGTATGGAGCCGTTTAAATTTTACCAAGTTCTATAAGCCTGCAGCTGTACCATTGTGGCTTCCAATTCTATCAGATCTCAGAAGCTAAGCAAGGTCAGACCTGGTTAGTACATGGATGGGAGGTCGCCTGGGAACACCAGGTGCTATAGGCTTGGCAGAAGGACCTGACAACCCACTCCCCAAAAAATCAATCCACCATTGAAAACCCTATGAATAGCAGAGAAGCAGTAACAATAGTGTTTGAACTAGACACTATGAATCAGACGCTGACTCGATGGCACCTAACAACAACAACAACAACAGCAACAACAACAATAGCAACAACATTCTCTCTCTCTCTTTTTTTGTAGTGGGAGGGGGATTGAATCCAGGGCTTCATGGTTGCATGATTTGCAAGTGCTATACCACTGAGCTGTACCCCCAGCTCATTTATTTTTGCTTTTTATCTTGAGACAGGGTCTCACTAAGCTACACAGGCTGCCTCTGGTCTCAAACTTGCAATCCTTCTGTATCTGCCTCCTAAATTGCTGAGATTATAGTTGTGTACCACCATGCCTGGCTCCTATTCCAGATTCTCTACTGTAACTTCTGTGTCAGGTATAAATTCTCATATTATACACCAGATATAAAGACCAGGGTTTTGATGCCAGGTTCTGGGACCCATGCTGTGGACTTGCCTCTTGGTACTCCTGTGAATTTCCGGTAACATTAGTAGGGAGTCCTGTGGATATGTTAGCAAAAAGCCAGGGCTGCTTACCAGTGCCTTTTTTGCAGGGTAGGCTCTCAGCTCTAGCTTTTGTCCTCTGAGGCCCTGAAGATGTCTAAGTTTTATTTAGCTTTACAGTCTCTGACACTGCTCTGGATGTGGCAAATGCGTTGCACAACAATGGCCTCTCTTCTGTTGGACTCACTTCTGTTCTTAGTCTCTCAAGTCCTTGCTGCATCGGCAGATCTCTGAGGACTTCACTCTGATATTCTAACTATCTTTAGTTCATTTACTCTAGATGTTTTCTGTATGGTGTTCAGTCTGCCATGTGCTGGTCCACCCTTTCCTGAAGGAGAACTTCCCTTTACTAACAGGGAAAGAAAATAAACCAAGAATTTCAGTGTTATTTCAGAGTTGTTTAAGAAACTGACTTCTTCCCAGAGGCTCTTCCTTTAACCAGGCTGTGACTGTAATCTTTCCCCACTCCAGCCACATTACACTGGAAATGGATGAAACTTGGAGCCCTCAGCACCATCTTTATGTGAAGGAAGAGGAGCATGTTTTCTCTGCTGCTGGGCCTTTTAGCTCAGTGATATTGGGTGGATTTTACAATGCAATCTCCAGACAAGGCTGGTTAACAAAGCACACTACATCTTCTCTCATGAAGCTGTAGATCCTAGGTCCCTGGTTCATAGGAAGATGCCCAATGGTCACAGTGAGGGACAGATAAAGTCTGTTAAGTTCTGCTTGGCCACAAGTTGGTTGGGCAGGCTGGACTGGCAGGAGTGTGAGCAGATCTGAAGCTGACTGATACCTGCCCCCATTTTCCCACTGTCATCCTAGCAAATATTTGGAGAATCGGAGAATGCAAGAAGAACTCCTGCCAGTGGTGCACTGTGCTCGTTTCTCAAATGGTTGGCTCTAAATGGTCAGAGTAGGTAATGATGTATAAAATAAATGAAATGGTGACAAAAGCAGGCGCGTTTATAAAGTGCTTCCCCAGTATTTATGGTCCAGACACTGTGTTTAGTGCTGTATTTGGAGAATGATGGATGCTTTAGCAGGACCAGGTGCTTTGGTTTGTTTTGCAGGTGCTGGTGGCAGGTGGAGAGGGTATCCCTCCACAGTTCAGAGGATTAGGATTGCTGGCTGTCCTCTCTGGGTGGCCGAGGACAGTAGCCTGATGGCTTGTATCCCTCACTTGTCCATCTTGTGACCTTAATTCCACAGCGCCCTTTTTTGTTTCATTCTTGTTCACAAAGCATCCTTAGCAGAGTCACTGCAGCAAAAAAATCAGAGGAAGCCATAATGTGGGTATAGTGGAATTTAAGGACATGCAGATCCCAGCTAGGTCAGCGAGCAGCAGGCAGACAGGGGCAAGGTCATTATAAAGTTTGGCCTCCCTGGGTTGAAGCCCAGCTCTGTGACTTTCCTGCCCTTGGCCTGCCATTTAACCTCAGAGTCTCTATTTTATCATCTGTAAAAGGAGGGCAATTAGGTGGATGTGTCGGCTTTGCTGTGAGAAGGAAATAAGACACTCCTTGAGAAAGGTAATGCATCCAGCATCCTAGCTTCTCTGTTTCCCCACCAGCCTTCTATTACACTGAATCCTAGCTGCCCCTCATGGATATGCCCTGGATCTTGTTACCACCAGAAAAACGAACCTCGTCAGCAATCTTAGTTCTAAATGTCCCACTCTCTACTCGTTCCTCCAACCCTTCCAGCCTGCTCAGTGCTTCTACTACCATGACTTTTGAACTAGACAGGGACTTCCTGTCCAGATGCTGTCTGTTCTGGAGGACAGAAACAAAATGGACATCCTACTTGTCCCCCTACCATCTTTCTGCACAAAGGAGATACAGCAGTGTTTTAAAAAATTAAATCAGATCCTGTTCTTCATCTGCTTGATGCCTTTCAGTGGGTTCCTGATTGTTACCCAACCAAATACAAAACTAACCCATTTTGAGGGTTTGAGTGTGAAATGTCCCAGACAGACTCATGTTTTGAATGCTTGGTCCCCCACCCCGCTGGTGGAGCTATTTTCTAAGGTTCTGGAAACGTTAAGTAGTGGTGCCTCGCTGGAGGAAGTAGGTCACTGGGGGAGGGTCCTTGTGGATATCTTATTCCTGGCCTCTTCCTGTCTTGCTCTCTATTTCCTGTTTGCCATGAAGGATCTCCTCAGCCACATACTCCCACGGCCATGATGCTCTGTCCAAGCTCATGGGACTGAGCGAGCGTGGACCAAACCCTCTGAAACCCTGAGCCAAAATAAATCCTTCCTCCTTTAACTTATTTCTGTCAGATATTTGATCACATTGATGCAAAAGTAATACCCACAAGTGAATATGAGCACCTGTTTTGTGTCAGCTGGTGTGTTGGGTTTATGTCAGTAAATGAGACACAGAGTCTGTCCTCAGGTCTGCCTTATACCTTGATGGGAAATCATCACCCCTTTATAATTTGGCTGAATCTCTGCTGTCCTCTCTGTCTGCCAACCCCTGTATCTTTTTTACACCACTGTAAAAGTCCTTTGTTGAAAACCCACTAAGGGCACAAATTGTCTCAGTCTTTAGAATGAAGCTGATGTTTTTCTCCATTTCTCAGATGATGAAACTGAACTTCAGAGAAGTGAGAGAACATTTCCAGGATCATACAGCTGATGTGAGATCACATCAAGCAGCCAGGAGGCAGGCAGTCTCCTCAGTCTGCATTTCTGCCATGCTATCCTGCCTCAGTAGCCCTAGGGCCATGGCTTAGCCCTATGGTTACCCACGAGGACATTGTTATTCCTCTTAATAAATGCTATTGTGAAACACAGGGTATTAAGACCTGAGAGGCACTCGGACTCCAATACGACCGCTTTGTAGAATATCCTAGGCTATTTCTAAGGCAAAGCCCACCTTCTGCATTCTCTCACTTTCTTGTTTCTTATAAGTATCTTTACTTTAGGCTTTCAGTTTTTTTTTTCTTTTCCTTCTCACTCTCACCAACAATTTCCTGGTTCCAAAAGTCCTCTGACATAGGTGAGGTCTTGTCATCTTCACCTTCAATGAAGTAGCAAGTAGGCTAAGATGTCTTAATTTACTTGCTCATGTTTGGCTGGTGCGAAGCAGAATTCAGACTTGATTCTGGGACCTGAAATATTCCATCCTATTTTGCTTGTTGTCATCTCATTATCATTTTGGCCTGTGGACTTCTACAGTGGGAAGGTCCAACAGGCTTCATCCTATGAGCTGACACTGGCTGATTCAGTAGTTTTCCTGGAGGTCTGTGTTGGGAGGGACTCTGGCTGCATTTAGTCTCAACTGGAGTGAGTGTCCTGATTGGTAGGGATGTCTGCTACTTGTGGAGAAGGAAGTGGTGGGCCAAGTGTTTGCTGTCCCTGAATTTCCATATCTCTTCTTGTTATTGTTAGGTGCCCTCGAGTCAGTGTCTGACTCATAGTAACCCTGTGTACAACAGACAAAGCACTGTTGTCGTGCTTCTCTACTATTCATAGGATTTTCAATGGCTGATTGTTTTGAGGGAGTGGGCTGCTGGGTCCTTCTCCCAAGCCTACGGAACCCAGTGTTCCCAGGTGGTCTCCTATCCAAGTACTAACCAGGCCTGACCTGCTTAGTTTCTGAGATCTGATGGGTTCGGATGCCACAGTGGTATGGCTGCAGGCAATACCTCCTCTTAGGTGGCTTAATGTGGAAATGTCTTACTCTGTTTTGTGCTACCATAACAAAATACCACAGATTTGGTATTTTGGAATGAATAAACATTTATTTCTTACAGATCCAGAGGCTAGGAAGTCCAAGATGAAGGTGTAAGCATCTGGTGAGGGCCTTTGTGCTGCATCATAACATGGCCAAGGGCATCCCATGGCGAAAGGGCAAAGAAAAAGAAGAGAGAACAAGAGAGGGAGAACTCACCTTTTTATAAGGCCAACAGCTCCATTCATGAGGGTGGAGCCCTCATGGCCCAGCCATCCCTTAAAGGGCCCACTTCTTAGCTATTACAATGACAATTAAATTTTAACATGAATTTGGGAGCAGACAAACATTCAAACTATGACAGGAAGCATCTAGCACAGTTCCTGGCATGTAGTTGAAGCCCAGAAAGTGTGACGTATTTATTAACTTCACAGGACTGTTTCTAAGGGGAAGAATAGTGAAAAATACTAATTGCTTTAAAATATCCACCTCTGTTCTTAGATTAGGTGAGGCTTTGGGGCTAATTCTGGGAATGGAAAGGTTGGATTGTGGGGTCAGTCACTGTAGGTGGTATTGTACCATGTAAAGGATTGAGACTTTTGGGTTGACATCCCTGGGTTTGAAGTACCTCTTGGTCATGTGGCAGCTATGTGACTTTAAACAAGTTGCTCAAACAATATAGACATCAGTTTCTGTATCTATAACATGGAGATAGTTATTGTACTTATCAACGTTGTAGCCGAGGGCATTGAATAAGATAGTATACATAAAATTGTATAGCGCAATTCTTGGCATATAGAAAGTGTTCCAAAGATATTAACTATTAAGATTGTGACACATGGTATCCACAGCCCTGGTCCTGGCACGTAGAAGGTGCTCTAAAAACTTTCCTTTCCTCCTTTTCTCTTTCTTTTTTTGCAAGAAGTCAGGCATACATGAGAAAAATGGAATGTTGCTCTTTGCCCTGAGTCTTCCATTTGCAAAGCAGAAGCTGTTAACTTCATGTTCAGGACTTGTGGGTGCCATGGTGATGTCTGTAAAGCTGGTAGTTGTCCCAGTGACAAGGTCAAGGAAAAGATCTGGTTTATCATAAAATCACAACCTGCTTCTTCCAGTGGAAAGGCGCTTATAGATGGCTCCCGTCAGGTGCGGGTGGGTGTGGGGTCAGTGAGAGGCTGTATCCTGGCCCCTGGACTAACTGCAGAAGGACATTGGGTGCCCATTATTGGGCCCCTGGGCTGTTGCTAAGCACATCTTTGTTCTTCCCTGCCTTCTCAATTTTTGGTTCTGCTGGTCATTTGCAGTCAGCTCAGGACTGTGTTGGGCAGCACTGTTGACAGGAGGGAAGGTCTCAGTGAGGTGGGTGGGGCATCAAGAAAGGTAGCCAACTTTTGCCAGTTTTGAGAGGCACAACACTTGATGGCAAAAGACAAATATTTATCTACCCATTCAGACCTGGGTTCAAATCACAATGCTGTTATTCTCTTGCCATTGGACCTCTGACCAGATGACATGCAGTCTGCAAAATGAAATCATGGTAATTTATATAGTTTAGTCATGAGAAGAAAGTAAGAAAATGAACAGGAAACATATCATAGGGTACAGCCCAGAATAGATGACATTATTCCCTGAGCAGATTTTCTGGGAAGCAAAGGCAGAGCTCTTGCTTAGTGCTCAGAAGATGCAGTTCTTGTCCAGGCTTCATAAGCTCCGAGGTCACCAACCTCCCAAGGCTCCATTTCCCCAGATGGATTAACACAGTGTCTGCAACAATGGGCTTAAACATAAATAAGATGGTTTGCCAGGCACAAAATCGGCAAGTGTTTCGATCTGCTGTACATAGGGTCGCTATGAGTCGGACTCGATTCGACGGCACCTAACAACAACAACAACATCCTACTGTATAGTGTTATGGGCTGAATTGTGTTCCCTCTGTCATATATTGAAGAACTGCCCCCCATTGTGCTGATTTTGGGAGTTAGAGGTTTGCAGAGATTATTAGGGTTAGGTGAGGTCATGGGGGTGGGGCTTTTGTGATGGGATTGTTGTCCTTATAAGAGGAGATACCAAGGAATATTCTCATTCATTCTTACTCTCTCTCTCTCTCTCTCTCTCCCTCCCTCCCTCCCTCTGTGCCATGTGTGCATACAATAGGCAGGCAGCCATTTGTAAGCTAGGAAGCGAGCCCTCACTAGAACGTAACCATGCTGGGACTCCAATCTTGGATTTCCCACCGCCAGAACTGTGAGAAAAAACATTTGTGGTGTTTAGGCCACTTAGTCTATAGCATTTTGTTATGACAGCTCATGGTGCCTAGGACATATGGATAGAAATTTTTTTTTCAGTACTGGGGTGTTGAACCCCAGGTTGAACCCAGGGGCTTGCACATGCTAATAAAATGCTCTACCACTGAGTGACAGGAAAATCTGGGAGGAGAGGGTATGAGGGAATCCACTGACCTGTAGAAGAACATGTTTATTAGGGGAAAGTAAGGGTGAGGGAAAGAAGGGAAAAGGGGATGCCATGAGCAGGGTTGTGTCGAAAGGTGGGTATTGCTGCAAATAAGCTATTTGAAGTTGGGGCTTATATACAACTGGCAAAGCCTTTGACTTACCCATTTGTGCGAAAAGCTTCCTTGCAAGAAGAGAGGAGGGAGTAAGTTTTGGAGGATAGATTCTCAGGAATGCTGGAATTGTCCTTCCCTCAGGATCTTGGAGCTCTGTCAGGGGAGAGGTGCTTTATTCCCTCACTGATCCACAGCCCCAGTCCCTTTTATTAATATTTTACTGTTTACTTTGAGACACGGTCTCAAATGTTGCACAGGCTGCCTCTGGTCTTGAGCCTATGATTCTCCTGTCTCAGCCTCCCAAGGGTCACTGGGATTGGATGGAATTTTATTGAAAAAAATTATGGTATATTTTTAAAAATTTACTTCCATATTAATTCCTTTGATGCTTGTTGTTGTTAGGTGCCTTTGAGTCAGGTCTGACTCATAGCAACTCTATGTACAACAGAAAAAAAAAAAAAAACACTCACCAACACTATTCTATGCCTGGCACTATTGTCAGTGCATCTCTGCTATTCACAGGGGTTTCAATGGTAGATTGTTTCGGGAGTTGATTGTTCGGGAGTTGCCAGATTCTTTTCCCTTTAGCACGTACAAAATATTTTATTATAAATATACTGTTCACAAGTTAACCACAACATCGTTGTTGGTGGTGTTAGGTGCTGTCAAGTCATGTCCAACTCATAGTGACCCTCATAGGATTTTCAATGACTATTTTGAGATGGTTTCAGGAGTGGACTGCCACATCCTTCACCTATTTTTGTGGTGCTGGGGGTTGAACCCAGGGCCTCAGAGAGTGCAGAGCAGTACTCTACCAACTGAGCTAAACCTCAGACCTGAGCTAAGTTTTACATAAAGTCGAAGGATGCCCAAGCAGTCAAGGCCAGTCCTCCTGTTCTGGGTGATTGCTGCTGAGCACCTCCTCCCTGGGAAAGTGGGAACAGGGCATGTTGCAGCTCAGTGTCATCTCTGCACCATAGGAGGAAAACAAGATATTTCCTCTGTGTACAGACTACTCCAGAAACTCTCCAGGCATTCACTGCCTGGACTATCCTGTAACAACTTCGAGCCCCATCTCCAGTTCTACAGTGTTTGTGTCCTTGTCCCTTCCTGGGACCTTCCTCTTCACCCTCTCTCACTGGGCGCATATAAGATTCAGAAAAGTGTCCGGGACTCCTCACCTCTGTTCCCTTTGCAGTGATTCCCTACTCCTCATGCCTGTCTCTGAAGACCCTACTCCTCCAGTCAAAGGTATCTTTTCAGGTGTCTGTGCTTCCAGAGGGTTCTGGATCTTCCTCATGGAACATGCTTTCCATAGCTCATAGTAGCCAGGAAACATGTATTCTCTTACTTTCTAGTTGTAAAATCCTTGAAAGCAGCTACTGATTTTATGCATATTTTTACAGAGTGTCTTGTACCTTGTTCTGCTCACAGTAGGTGCTTAAAATATGTCTACGTAATCAAGTCACTTTGCCAGTCATAAAAACCCACTGCATAATGAATGAGTAAGTCTAGATCAGGCAGTGTATTTGAATTTACATTGCCTTTAGGGGCAGCCAAATCAGGGTCCGGACTCAGATTTCTACAGGTAATTCACACAGTGCTACAAAATGAGTTTGGTTTATCAGAGTTCTTCAGGGTTGATCTTTGATCTAAATTTTAAAAATTTACATAGATCAGAGAAACAGAGAAATGCAGAATGAAGAAGGAAACAAAAATGCAAAATGTGTTTCAATTATTAATAAAAGTATTTGAGTTTTAAATAATAAAGTCCAAGATGGAATTGAATGCCCATCACCCATTTAATTAATAAGCATGTATTGGACATACATTTGGTGAGCATTGACCTACTTTATGTTGTGCCTTCTTCATGGGGATGAAGAGTGACAGCTGTGGGCAGGGGCTTCTCCTCCCCAGGCTCACTTTGGACCATCTGTGATGTATCAGAGCTGGGATTTAGCCCAGTTGGTAGAGCACTGCTCTGCAGTCTCTGAGGTCCTGAGTTCAATTCCCAGCACCACAAAAGTGGGAGAAGGATGTGACAATCCACTCCCAAGGCAATCCCAAAACAATCAGCCAATGAAAACCCTATGAGGGTCTCTATGAGTCAGAAATGACTCTATAGCACCTAACAACAACAACAACAATGTGATATATCAGGCACCTGTTGGCTCAGGGCATGTGAGGATGATTGAAGCACGTTCCTCTCTTCCTGGGCTGGTTAAGTTAACCTATGATTTTACTGCAGTGTGATAAGGGCTGAGAGGGATTCCATAAAGGAAGGGTGCTAAAGAGAGAAAATAACCTCAGATGGAGGGTCACAGAGCTGCTCCTAAGACCTCAGAGGATCTGAGGGGATTTCTGGAGGGGAAGGTAGGGTGAGCCAGGTAGCCTGGGGAAAATAGAGAGAAAGCAGAGTTGCATCTTACTGATAAGAGCGCCCTGGGTCAAAACCCCAGCTCTACCTCAAATGCCTGGTAGCTGTGACTAGGATTATTCATCAGCGACAGTGTTGCCAGGAGTGCGATTGGGCAGGCCATGCTTGGGAACCCAGCTCAGTGCAGTTGAGTGAAGGGTGTGAGGGACTGGGATTGGAAATGGTGCTGGAGAAACTTAGAGCAGCTGGTGTCACTTTCTGCCTTTCTTACATTTTATGCCATCAACTTCAGTGTCTTGGGCTACATGGTTTTGGATAGTATAAGAAGCAAGCAGGGGAAGGCACAGCTACATGTAAGTGCCTGGGCCTGGACCCCTGAGCCCCACAAGCTGTGACCTTGAGGAATACTTGCCTCCCTGACTCTGGAGGCAGTGTCCATGAAAACACACCTCTCACCCTTCCTCCGGTTCTGAGTCAGGGCAGGAGTGATCTGCACTGGGGTTTCTAGCACCTTTTTTAGAGCCTGGCTGTGACGGCCACACAGGGGTAAACTTCAGGTTACTTCATACCATTCAACTCTTTCCTTTTTGGCTACTCCCTGCCTTTTGCTCCAAACTCCTTTTGAGAAAGCAAGGTCAGTGTCACCTCAGCTTTACCGTCTCTCGGTGGCTGTCTCCCATAGCTTATGGATCTCTACCTCCTGGGACTGACTGTTCTCTGGGGAAAGGCAGGGTGGCAATGGGGTGTCAGTGGAATCCCAGGAGTAGTGAAGCCCAAAAGTGGTTGTGTGGGCTCAAGTGAGATCTCTGAAAAGTTCAGGGAGGGCTTAGGGGAGTGAGACGGCAGCTGGCTAGGTGATCCTGGCTGTTGTGAAAGTAGGTTTTACATTAGGAGTTTTCCAGTGGATGTCATACACATGGTGACTTCTTTGTGATGAAAGTATCATACGTTTATTACACTTTCAGTTCTTTTCATAGGCTTGCCCTGCCCCTCTTGCCCACAAATAAAAGTGATCTACATCGTCCCTAATCTCTGTGTGGTTCACTCAGGAGCACAGGTGAGTCTAAGACCTGGCCAAGCAAGTGTCCACATTACTGTACAGGTGAAACACTTGAAGGAATCTGAAGTCAGGGTTGAAGAGACTGGATTAAGTCAAAAGGCAAGAGCAATGGGGATGAAAGAGAAGTGTGAACAGAATTGCCTATGACGTTGTTTTGTATTTGTTTCTGTCTGAAGGTGCCCATTTGTCCATCACGGATATCTTCCCCTGCTGCCGTTGAGAGGCAGTTTCTTGAAGCATCTGGTTTTGGCAGGCACCTTCTCAAGTCTAACAAAGTATTTGGCCACTCACTAGATATTAGAAGATGAAAGAAATATTTTACCTGATGTTGCTTATTTCCATGGTCTGGCCTTGACTATGGGTTGCCTAAAGCTAAGTATTCAAAAACGAGCCTGTTCATCTGACTTTGATAAAGCTGGAATAAATACACGCCATTCATTTTACAGGAATCAATCTGGGTACCACGGCAGCTAAGGGAAGTGCTGGCTTCCTCATTTGCCTACTTGTAGGGGCTCTAGGTAGAAAGGAGGATGGAGGAGCCCACTTCCAGGAAGAGAAGCCTGTCATAGCTGGCCAGGACTGAGGCCCAGCTGAGGAAGGACCAGGGTGACCAACAGGCCGAGTTCCCCCAGGACTGAGGGATTCTTGGTAGGCAGGACTTTCAGGGCTAAAACTGGGGAAGTTCCACTGTAACAAGTCAATAAATCTAAGGTGTTCCAATAGCTCAGTCAACCCCAGGGTTATGAGACATGCCCCTTCTCTGATGGGTGTGGGAAATCCTTTGCTTGTGGAGTCACATTCCCAGAGAAAGATATTTATGTCTCCTCCTTCAAGTAGTTTATATATGGAACTAACGTTCTGGATGCATTGGGGTGCAATTGTATGCCTCCCTTGTGATTTCTCCCTTTGGTAGCATTGTTTCTAAATAAAAATCCTAGCCTTGTCCTGTGGGGCATGCCTGTAATCCTAGCTACTCAAGAGGCTGAGGCAGCAGGATCACAAATTCAAGGCCAGAGGCAGCCTGCACAATTTAGTGAGACCCTGTCTAAAAATAAACACGGAAAGGGTGGAGGTGTGGCTCAATGATAGAGCACTTGCCTAGCATGCAAGAGGTCCTGGGTTCAACCTGCCTGTACTACAACAAACAGACAGTAAAAACTCAAAGAGTTCCTGCAGGTTTTCCCTTATTGAACAGGCTGTTGCCTGTTGCATTCCTGTTCTGATCCAGTGTATTTATGGTCTGCTCTCCAGTGACCTCCAGGCCTTTACAGAGATGAACATCCACCCAAAAAAGAGAACTTCTTAATTTGTTTCCTTGCCTTCTCCAAGGAAGAGGAGGCACTGAGGGAAAGGTTACTGCAGAAGGGCACAATGTGAGAGAAAAAGGAGCTAATGCTGTTCTGCTGAGTGTGTGGAGGGGTCCTGGTGGGTGGGAGGTGAAGGAACAAGCTTTGGGGAAATGCAGCCCAAGTCCTATCCTGCAGCTGCTTTGGCATCCTTTTTTTGACCTAGTTCTTTTCTCTCTGTCTCCTTTCAGCCTCTAACTCTGATACACTTCCTCTCTCCTTTTTCTCTCATTTGTCAGTTGTGAGTATTTTGCTTTGAGTCAAGAGAAACAGACAGCTGGCGAAGGCCCCACTGCTTCAGTCACTCCAGGGGGTTTATGTTCACGCTTTCCAGCCGGTGAGTGGGCTGGGTGTCAGGGAAAGCATTGTGGCACTCTGAGCCTTGGCAGGCCCCGTGGAGTGGCAGACCAGTGGAGGGGGATGGTCTCTAAGTTCAAGGTCAGTTGTGGTGAGATCTAGGGAGTTGGGAGTGATGAACTCTGTGTGTGTGTGTGTGTGTGTGTGTGTGTGTGTGTGTGTAGGGGGGAGATGGGAGGAGACAGGAGAAGGGGACAACCCAAATCTTCTGGTAGCTGGGATGACTACAGACGGTTACCTCGGAAGGAGGCTGGGCCGCCATCTTTCTATAGGCTGCCATGGGCTATGAGGGCGGGTAATGATTTTTTTTGATACTTCCAAGGATGGTGCCATTATGAAATTCATGCTTCTCATGGGTAAATTGAGACTCTGCTCTCATCATAATTTTCTTCACAGCTCATGACCCTTAGTGTTCTTATCATTAGGTGCACATTAGAATTATCTGAGAGCTTAAAAATACTGATGATGCGCCCCTTGCTCCCAAGACTTTTATTGATTTAGTGTGGGGGTGAGGCCTGGGCCTTGGGATTTTTAAGAGCTCCCTGCATGATGATAATGCAGCAAACTTTGATGATCACTGTCTTAGAGCCACAAAATGTAGTGGGTGAGCCAGCAGCGGCCCACATCGTCATCTGGGAACTCAGCTATGCCCCAGACGCAATCGGAATTTGCCTTTAGTAAGATCCCTAGGGGATCCATGTGCACAGGAAAGGTTCAGAGGTAGTCTCAGAACCTGTGGTCCTACGCAAGGGAGACTGGGCAGCTGCTTTGCTAAGCTCCTGGACCAGTGACAGCCATACAGTGGCTTCAAAGTTGGCTACACTTGTGTTCAAGCCCTTGATCTTCTGCTTATCAGTTTGTGACGTATTAGGCAGGTCAGTAACCTCTTGGTACCTCAGTTTCCTCATCTGTAATATGGAAAGAATATGTAATTCCTGTCTCTCAGGATGTCTGTGAAGAGAACCTGCTTGCAATGTGCTAATCACAGTGTTCTGTGCACAGCAAGGGCTCAGTGAGTTAGTGGCTGTTGTTACTATGAAGATGTGGCGATTTAACCTGTAGGATGGAAGGATTTTTTATCAAACTTAAGTTCTTTTGGTGGTCATGTGTGGGTATATAAGAGAGAGGGCCAACTTCAGTTAGGCTGTAATAATAATTTGTATTGCTTTTCGGATAAAATCAACCCCCAAAGAATTTCCAGCAAGCATTATCTGAATGGGCAGTTACTAAAAACGCAACACCCCACCCCTTCCTTATGGTTTCAAAAATATATTCTGGGAACTGAGTGTTAAGAACATTGGAGACAAATCACCTCCTTTGAGTTCTCCAGGCTATAGCCCCTCAATGAACCCATTCCCCATCCCCAGGGCCAGCTAGCCTGCTTCTGAGAAGCTGTAGACATGATTCTACTATATAGGAACAGGCCTGGAGCCAGCGTTGGAGTTTCTTGGCCCAATAAAAAAATGTAATCCTCAGCAGTGCCTGGCCTCCATGACTCATTGCTCTAAAGAATATAATTCATATACCCAGATGAGAGACTTATATATTTGCTGGACACTGTTGCAGTGAGTGGAGTGTTATTGACAGCCAATCAGAAGCATTAGTTAAAAGTATGACCTCAGTTCCAGCCAATCGGGTCATTCCCAAGAGTGCTGGACCTTCCATGGGTTTCTGGTTATTTGTAACTCAATCAGAGGACATGGGTCAGGGATGTAGGGAGAGCATAACTGTTTGCAGAAGAATTTTGTAAAATGAAGCAAGAGATTCTACTTGACAAAAGGGTTTTGTGGTTATGTAAGTTGAGGACCACTGCTTGTTACATTCTTCTTGTGGGGACCCAGCATGCAATTAACATATTATAGACAAGAAAGCTCATGCTATGAAGAAAACTCTGCAACTTGGTTTTCTCTGAGTCTTCATAAGGATATTTTTTATGGATTCATATTTTAAAATAATGTCCATTGAACATCTGGCTAAACTAATGTATCACAGAACAAATTTGGGGAGGTGAGAATTAGAGAATTAGAGAATTAGAGAATTCTGAATTTTGCAGCAGCTATGCCTCTGCTGTTTATATTGCCTTCACTCAGCCAAGTGGTCACTTCATTTAACTCTGGGTTCTGAGGCTACTTTACAGGGTGCTGTTAGGGAGAGTCTCTCTGAGGTGGTTTCTTTTAAACTGTGCTTTGAAAGATAAGAAGGCAATAGGTTTCTGAAGATCTGGGGAGGAGCATTACAGCTGGAAGAGGGAGTGAGTGGGGTAATGGGAGACATGTAGGAAGGAACCAGAATACATGGGACCCCATGGGCTGTAGTAAAATGCATGCCTTTACCCCCAAGTGTGATGATCAGCCCCAGAAGGGGTGTGACATGACTTAATTAATTTTAGAAATATAACTGCCTACTGAATACAAGGCCTGCAGCCGTAACACTGTGGCATCCAATCCCGTTAGATCTCTGAAGCTAAGCAAGCTTGGGCCTGGTTAGTACCTGGATGGGAGACGGCCTGGGAACACCAGATACTGTAGGCTTGGGAGAGGACCCAGCAACCCACTCCCAAAAATCAATCCACCATTGAAAACCTTATGAATAGAAGAGAAGCATTGACAATAGTGTTTCGCCTGTTGTACATAGGGTCGCTGTGAGTCAGACACTGACTCGATGGCACCTAACAACAACAACTGAATACAAGATGGTCTATAGAGAACTAACAGTAAAAGAGAGTGGGATAGATTTGTTACTGAGGGTGGCCACAAAGAATATCTACCTCGCACATTCCTCTGGAAACTTCCAGGGTTCTATTAAGAGAAGAAATCTAATTGACCTTCCCTTGAACCTAGGCAGATTTCCAACTTGCCTGTGTGAATAGAATGCAGTCCAGAGATTCTGGGCTTCCAGAGATAGGTCCTAAAAGGCAACCACAGTTTTCACCTTGTTGGCTAGAACCTATTCTTAGAGCCTTGAAATGTCGTGAAGGAAGTCCACCCCTCCTTCCCTATTGGCTGGCGTGCTGTGAGGAACCCAAGCCACATAGAAAGGCCCCATGCAGATGTTCTAGTCTGCAGTCCCAAGCTGTGAATTCTCTCAGCTCAGGGGCCAGTCATGTGAGTGCACACACTTTCAGATGAGTGTAGCTTCCAGCCATCAAAACACCCTCTGCCTCTGAATCTTGCCAGCTGAGGCCTCAGATGTTGGGGAGAAGATTTGGGTGTCCTTACTGTGTCCTTTCCAAATTCCTGATCCACGGAATTGTGAGTGGATTAAAGTAGTTGGTCTAGGCTGCCAAATGTTGAGATGATTTGTTGGGCAGCGATAGTAGGCAGAAGAAGAATAGTCAGAAAGCTGTTGTAGTGATTTAGGGAAAAGAAGAAGGTGGCTTGAATTTAGCATCATTAATTTCCATCAGGGGGAGACCAGACCCAAGCACAGCTATACTAGAAGCAACAGAAGCAAACTGTGAGGTTTATTATTTGCTACATGCACCAAAGGAGACAATGAGAGTCATGGGGTATCTCAAAAGAAAGGATATAGGAAATGGGTACTTAGAAGGTTTGAAAGGCTGGAGTTTGCTATTGTCATGGTTTGAAATTAAAATGTCTTCCAAAGGTCATGTGTTTGGATGTTTGTTCCCCAGGTAATGGTGCTATTTTGGGAGGTTATAGAACTTGGGAGGCAGGATCTAGCTTTGTGAAAGTAGGTTACTGGTGTCTGGCCCTCTGGAATTTACCCCTGACCTGTGGTTCTGTTCACTCTCTCTGTTCCTGATCCACTATGACATGAAGTCATCTACCACCAGCTGTTCCACTAGCTCCTCCACCACCATGCTTCCTCTTCATTATGGACTGTGATCCTCTACCTGTGAGCCCCCAGGAAACTTTTTCTCCCATAAGTCTGTTTCAGTTGGTTTCTCTGCCACTGTGATGCACTGGCTATGGACAGAGTGGGCAGGAGTTGTCCATAACTTTATCCTGGAAGTTGCTACAGTGGTGAGTGGTCTTATTCTTAGTTTGTCTATAAGGTCAGTTTGTCTGTTCTTAACTGGGATTTAAGGGTTTGAGTGAACTAGTTTGAAAAGACTGTGCTCTAGATAATCTGTGATGTGTGGTGGCTTAGTCTAGCACTGAGTATCTCTTTGTGAGTCAGTATACAAGTTGTGGATTCTGTTTCAACTCTAAATTGTGCTTAACAGCTTTGTTGTCAGCTGTTAATTTTAAGAGTGAGATTAGGATGATGCAAAAAAAATCCTCCTTATTTTTAAGAAATACAAACTGAAATATTGTCAATATAAAGCAGCAGTTCTTAAATGTTTTCATCTTGGGACATCTATGTACTTAAAAATTATCAAACATTCCATGGGTTTTTTTCCATGCAAGTTATAGCTATTTATCATAATAGAAATTAAGCCTGAAAAATTTTAATATTTATTAACATTTATTGATAACACATTAATTTATAACAGATGATAAATTTTAAATAGATAACTATATTTTTAAAAAATGAATGAGAAGATGCCATTGTTTTATATTTTTGTAAATTTCTTTGATCTTCTGGCTTAGTAGAAGATAGCTGGATTCTCCTATTTGCTGCTGAATTTAATTTATTGCAATACATTGTTTTGATTGGAGTGTTTGAAAAAAGTTGACCTCACACAAATACATAGTGGGGCTGGGATTTAGCTCAGTTGGTACAGCGCTGCGCTGCAGTCTCTGAGGTCCCGAGTTCAATTCCCAGCACCACAAAAATGGGAGAAGGGCCTGGCAATCCACTCCCAAGGCAATCCTGAAACAGTCAGCCATTGAAAACCCTATGAGGGTCGCTATGAGTCGGATACCGACTCGACGGCACCTAACAACAACAACAACAACAAAGACAGAAGTATTTTAATGGCCCCTTTCCCATAAGTGTGAGTATCCTTTGGTAGTACATCAAAACTTGGAAAGTGGTAGCTTCTGTCTCTCATTATATCAATGAACTTTTTGTACCTCTGTTATATTGCAATCTATTGGTCTATCTTGTGCTTTGAGTAGATCTTATACTCAGGCATGATTTTGTATTATCATGCATTGGTCATTTGCAAATGTTGGCATTTGAGTATTCAGATCTTCCAAATATTGCCATATTTCATTACACAGTACTTTAAAAATCTCATTTCTTAATATCACTACTGATAGCCTTGGAAAAGTTTTTAAGTATTAGGAGGCTGTCAAACTCATGGTGGCATTTTAATTTTTGCTCTAAAGTTGGAGTTGTATCATTGGCAACAAATGCTGTCAGTTGTTTTCCTTGAAATGACAGTCGCACTTAATTCATTTTTGAAAGTGTGTGCCAAATACCTGACTCTGAATAACTAGAGTTTGTCTGTCAATCAAGCTTTCAAATAAAAATAGTGTTCCACAAAAAATTTGGCTAATTTAGCTCATCACTCCCACATTTGCACAGTAGCTGGGGCAGCTATTATATTAGGTTCACAACATAAAACACTTTATGTATATTTCCATTTGGTAATACCCCATATTAAAATGACTTGTACCCAAAAGGTGAGATTTAATAAAACGAATAATGATTATGCCTTCTCAAGGGCATTTTAAGTGTTATTTATGTTTATCTTGCCTGCAGCTGTAGCACGGTGGCATTTGATCCCATCAGATTTCAGAAACTAAGCAGGGTCGGGCCTGGTTAGTACTTGGATGGGAGACCACCTGGGAACACCAGGTGCTGTAGGCTTGGGAGAAGGACTCGGCAACCTACTCCCAAAAAGCAATCCACTGTTGAAAACCCTATGAATAGCAGGGAAGCACTGACAATAGTGTTTCACCTGTTGTGCATAGGGTTGCTATGAGTTGGATAGGACTTGATGGCACCTAACAAAACAACAATGTTTATTTTAATGCAAGTGAGTGGTAGTGAAGATTACAATGCTGTCCCACTGCCTTGATCAGTCATAAGGCACCAGCTATTTACTCACCATGGTTTCTGTGCCATTAGTGAGCAGGTCAATGCAGTGAAAAAGGCAAATGATGTCTTAGTATTGTAATGAAAACACGTTTGATTTGGCAGTTTTCCTGAATGGATCTTGGGGACTTCCAGGGGCCTACTGACCAAGTGTTGAGGTCTAGGATTTGCTTCAAAAAATAATACAGAAAAGAAGGAGAGAGAGAGGGACATAGATGAATTAAGAGTGGCTATGAGTTGATATCTCCATGTGTCTGTCAGCTTGTCGTGCTGTGGAGGCTTGCAAGTTGTTGTGACACTGAAAGCTGTATCACTGGTATTTCACATATCAGCAGAGCCACTCATGGCAGAAAGGTTTCAGCTGAGCTTCTAGACTAAGATAGACTAGGGAGAAGGACCTAGTAGCCCTCTCCCAAAACAATTAGCCATTGAAAATGTTTATGAATAGCAGAGAAGCACTGTCAAATATAGTGCCAGAAAATGAGCCCTTCAGGTTGGAAGGCATTCAAGAAACTACTGGGGAAGAGTTGCCTTCTCAAAATAGAGTCAACTTTAATGACAGGAATGGAGTAAAGCCCCTGGGACCTCGTTTTGCTGATGTGGCACAAGTTGAAATGAGAAGATACACAGTGGCTACAACAATGGGCTCACACATTGAAAAGATAGTGTGCATGGCACAGCGTTGGGTAGTGTTTTGTTCTGCTATACATAGGGTCACTGAGTCAGATCTAACTCAATTCAATAGCAGCCGACAACAGTAACATGAGTTGATAATTGTTGAAGATGGGTCATGGATACATGGGTGTTCATTGTATTATTTTGTTTATTTTGATATACATTTGAACTTTTCCAGAAGAAATTAAACAGGAAAGGATTGAGAGCTAGAACCCTAAACTTAAGCACACCTGGGTAGACAGTAGTGCTATTTACTTATGGGGAAGATTAGGGGAGCGGGGAGATTTCTGTCAGGACACATTACATTTGGGGTGCCAGTGGAGCACCCACAGTGGACATGTGCTAGAGCACAGAAGCACCAGTAGTGAGTTGGTGTTATATATGGTGTACCTGGCTGCTGGGGGTGTGTGTGGAGAGGTGAGCCCTGGGAAGAGGCCTTGCTCAGTGCTCTGAGCTTGCTGATTGTGCCTTGGCTCATTGTATCCAGCTCTAAGAACCCTCACAAGCCTTACTCTGCCCTGGGTGCTTGGCCCTCTCCCACTGCGATTTAACCTTTCATCCTCTGGGGCTCTGATTATCTCCTGGGATTAAGGGGCATTAGGAGGGCCCAGGAAGAAAAGAAGGCAGCTTCTGGATTTCTTTGGAAAGCTCAGAACAGACCTTATCCCCTTTCCATTTGTTACGATGAGTTAGAAGGAAGAACAGGAATCTCAAGAAGGTGGAAATTCACAGAGTCTCTTTAAGCCTGAATTGAACTAAGGTTTATAAACTCCACCCACCATGCTATTTACTGGAGCTGGTCAGAGTTTAGCCATTGTCATTTGAGAGGCTAGTCATTGAAGAACTTAACCTCTGGAGTTAGTCACCTTGGACTCAAATTGTTCTCCTCACTGGCTGTGTGACCCGGGCTCATTGCTAAACTCCTCCAAGTCTTAATTTCCTCTTGTCTAAAACAGAGTGTCAAAACCACCTTCTTCATTGGTTGGAAGGGAGTCCCATGAGGAAATGCACTCAAAGGGTTTGGCATGCAGTCAATACTCTCCTCACACTGGGTCGCTTTTCTGTTCCTATCTCCCTGGCGCCCCCTCTGGTATTAAGGAGTAAAATGGAATGTAGGGGGCAGCCATGGCTCATTTAGGTGAGCAGAGGGCTTTAGAAGTGGCCATTTTTATGGGTCACGGACCTTCCTTACCATCTTTATAAGGCAAGACTTCCCTGGCTCAATGCTAAATGACTTAATCAAAGAAGCCAACCAGCCCATTGGTAGTGCAGTGAGGTCCTTCTGCTAGGAATATTTGGAAGCCTCCACTGGCCCGAACAGCATCACTGCCTTCCAGGGACAGGATGAACCAGCAAAGAAGAGCCTGCTGCTCCCCGCTGGCTCAGTGTTGATGAGCTGACCTGCTGATTACAGCCTTCAAAGACCGATCTCTAGCATGTTGTTGGAATGAAGGCTACAGGGCCTGCCTCATGCTCAGCACTTGCTCCTCTGCTCTGAGTCTTTATCTTTTGGTTATTGCCATTAAGGATTTGTCCTAAGGGTAATGAGGCTGGTACAGGTCCTGTTGGAGAGACCTATACCAGTTGAAATACTGGTGGAAGATGCACCACAATTGTCTTTTGTCCTGGCATCTTGGGATTACCTAGTGTGCACCATGGGGTTTGCCTGATTCAAACTCTCTTACTCCACATGCCCTGCTGGTTGCTGCTCAGCAAGAGGTGAATCCTCCTGTGTTGTTTTCCTGATACAAGTCTTGCTGTAGCCATGATCCAGGATGGCATGGCAAGAGTGGACTGCTAAATAAAAGCAGAAGCAGTTCCAGTAGCTGGATGTGGTGAGATGCGGGTGAATGGCAAGGTAATCGCAGTTCAAGCCAAACTGGGGTCCTTTGTCCCTAGCTGAACTGAGATTCCCTATCCCTACCCCACATGATCTTTTTCACTCTTTTGATCTAAACAACTTTTTATCTGCATCTATGTCTGTGTTTCTCCTTACTAAGGCTATACTTTATGACAAATGTTGACATAAATAGTAAAAATGGACCTCACCTTCCTGCCCTTCCAGCACTCTCATGTGAGTGGGTTGGACAGATAAAAGGAGTGTTAGAGTTGGTATTATAATTCATGTGTCCACAGGGAACCATTAGCAATGTACAAGAGAGACATAGGGCTGGTGTGAGCAACATTATCCTCTCCACTCAACTGCAAAGAAGACAATGACATGAAGGATGATAAATGTCAACTGCTACCCTACCTCCCTGTAAGGAAACAGTGAGATGCCCACCTGCACTTTGTGCAATAGCGTAGGACTCCTCTCCCATACTCCTTACGTTAGCGTTCCATCACTGTGATAAAACACCTGAGGTAATCACCTTAAAAGGAGTAAAAGGTTTATTTTGGCTCATGGTTTCAGAGGTTTCAGTCTGTGATCTCTTTGGGTCTGTGGTGAGACAGAACATCATGGTGGGGAGTCCAGGGTGGACCAGAGCTGCTCATTGCATGGTAGTAGGAAGTAAAATGGGAAATGGGAAGAGGCCAGGACCCCACTATCCCTCTCAGAGGCATGCTCCCCCAATGGCTTAACTTCCTCCAACTAGGCACCCTCTCCTGAAGAGTCTGTCACCTCCCAATGGCACCATTAGCTGGGGATCAAGCCTTCCATGCCTGAGCTATTGGGGGCCATTTACAATCCAAGCCATAGTGTTCACCGTGTCAGCAGGACCTGGGCCAGTCTGGCCCATTGTAGGCGCTCCAGAACTATGACTGATAAATGAATGTGAGCTGTGGGTGGTGGTGAACTGGCAAACAAATACCTGTGTAAATAGAGGGAGCAGGTGCAAGTTAGCTTCCGTCAGTTTTGCCACGTAGAAATGTGTGCACAGTGTCATCGGATCTGATTTGTTTTTTCAAGGAAAACCAGAAAGCTTGTTTTGCAAGTAAAGTACTCAGGTTTAAAAAAATGTTGACAAAATAAAATATGCTGAAAAACCACATGGTACCCCTGTTAATAGATACTTTTTATATATTCTTATGTATCAGTGGAGAGAAACTTAGTAAAAAATAAAAAAAATATACAAGCCAACAGGGGTTGATCAAGTAAATGTGTCTTCAGGCTAAACATAGCTTGCAGGTTGTTGTTTTTCAGGCTTTGGGCTAACACAGGTCATGGAGATACCCTGCACTAATGTGCCACCAGAAGAGAGGAAATTAGGTGCTACTCAGGCCCAGGCACTGTTTGCCCTGGGTCCTAAGCTGGGTTGGGGAGCCCTGACTAGGGTTGAAAGAAGCCAAGATCAGATGTGGGCACCTCTGTCACGTGACAGAGACCACCTTCAGAAAATAGGTCTTTTGGTATGAATTGCCTTTTTAAAAATGTCCATTTTTCATGGCAAAGGGCACCAAAGAAGAATCCAGAATGTATATTTTCATATGACATCTAGGAAAGAGTTTCAGGCTTATGTGTTTCAGGCTTAGTGGGAAACTAGGTGCCCCTAGCTGTAACATACCAAGGCATGTGTGGCAAAGTCTGGGTCACGCCCAACTGCATTTCCTTAGCCCTCAGAAAGGGGGCGCTCCTTAGAGATGGTGCCTGTAATGCCAAGATGCAAGAGGAAAACCATCAGATGTCAAATTGGCCCTGCTTCCCAGAGCTCTTGAATCCTGAGCTCTGAGTGGCTGTGCAGCTCCGAATAGTGAAACCAAGTAGCAAGTGAAGAGGCGGCTGGTGATGGAACGTCAGATGCCATGCCTCAGAGTGGCTGCCGTGGGGGAAATTGTATTCATCCCTCACAAGGCAAGCTCTGCAGCATCTCAGGAGACGATGAGCCTACTGAGGCCTCCAGAGCAGGTATTGAGGTCATTGGTCCTCAGCTGGGTTAGCACGAAGGAGCATTTGGGCACCTCTCTGCTCAGCCGTCAGCCATCTGCAGGAAGCGCGGGCTCCGGTACATGCCCAGCCCGCAGGTAGGATGACAGAAGCCAATGCAGTGCTAGTGTCCGTGTCTAGAAAGACTAATGAACTGCCTGGAATCTCCTGGACTCCTTGCTGTGTTCATTTCAGAGTGCACCGGCTTAGATTCGCGCAGCCCAGGGATTGTGGAGATAATCCTAGAAAAGAGTAACAGAAGGGGTGGAAGCTGTCTGCGTTCTCAACAAGTCTGACAGTATTACAGAGATCTTTGTGTCCAGGGAGGCTGGAGGAAGGGACCCCAGGGATAGCTTCTCTGACTGCTTGGTGGTTTTGATAAGGATGGTGAATTTTGCAGCTAAAGTATTCGTCCAAGACCATCTGAGGGACAAGAGCCTGACATTGATTCCCATCTCCAATACAATCTACTGGGGCCCAGTCCAGCTGCTAAATTTTTTTCTGCTTCAGTGTCTCCCAATCCTTTTCTATGTTTTGTTCCTTACCGTGATGAGCACAGTGCTTGGCACATGGCAGATATACAGCATTAAAAGTAATCAATGTTGTTGAGTGCTTACCATGTGCCGGGCCTGAATTGGCATTTGGCATCTCTTGTCTCATTTAATTTACACAGTAGTACTGGAAGGTAGTTATTACTGCACCATTTTTACAGAGGAAGAAATAGAGGATCACAGAGACCAAGCAAGCCTTCACTGTAGTGACAGGGTGAACGTCAGCCTACCCCTGTGTTCCTGGAAAATAGGGTCAAAGTAATAGCCCCCTCCTTTTTTGTCTCTGAGCTCTACTTGTTCATCCCATCCATCTCATTCCTCAAACTGGGCTCTTCCTAACTTTATTTCCTCCTCCCTATAAAAGGAAAACACGTTTTTCTTACCCATTGAGGCATTTCAGTTGCAGATCGTAAGGTTGGAGCATTCTTGCTATTGTGATAATCATTATTTTGCAATAATCTCTTTTACCTCTTCTTGCAATAATCCTTTCAAATGAAGCCTTGCCTTAACTCCAGAGCTGTATTTTATTTGATGGTAGCTAATATTCTTTAAGCCTACAGCCGTATCACTGTGGCATCTGATCCTGTCAGGTTTTGGAAGCTCAGCAGGGTTGGATCTGGTTAGAGCTTGGATGGGAGACCACCTGGGAACACCTTGTACTGTAGGCTTGGGAGAAGTACTCAGCAACCCACTCCCACAAAACCATCAGCCATTGAAAAACTCTGTGAATAGTAGAAAAACACTGATAATAGTGTTTCGCCTATTGTACATAGGGTCACTTTCACTCGATGTCACCTAACAACAACAATATTCTTTGAGTACTTACTCAGATAAGGCCTTGTTCTAGATACTTAGTAGGCACTATCTCACTTAACTCTTAAAATAAAATGGTGTGCTACTTTTCTTTGATGTCACTGTATTTTGGAGATGAAGAGCAGAGCCCAAGAGGATGCATCTGGGATTTTAGAACCATAGTCTGGTATTTTTATTTTGCTCCATTATGCCTGGTGATGGACCAGACTGTCTCAGGCTCTCAGAGGGAAGCTGACCTGATAAAGAAGATGTGACAAATAGGGGTTCTGGGAGGTGGGTATAGTTCAAAGGCCAATTATGCCTAGGAGAAAGGCCTGCCATTTACCTAGTATGCAGGTGGTTCTTTCATTTGACACATGCTTGGGTTTAGGCGTAGCAGGCCTTGTGAGGAAGTAAACCCATGTGGCTGACACATTGCCCCTGGGTTCTGCTACCCTTGAGTGTGTCTTCATTCCTCCAAGCACCTCTGAGACATGCACAGCCATTGTACTCCTTCAATATGCATGTGGGGAGGACCGGCAAGAGGGAAGTTTTGGCCACTTGTTCCAGGCCAATCCATAGCTCAGGGAGGGCAAGATGTCTATCTGAAACATCCCTACTACTCTGTCATTGCTTCCCCACCCCAGGCAGACACATTTCTAAGTAAACCCATAAGCTGTAGTTGAGCTCTTCTGGCCTCTTGGGGTCAGGCTTAGCCAGAAGCCCAATCCACTCACCAGTGCTGAGTGTCCAGGGGTCATAGAGGCGGGTCACAGCGTGGCCAGCCTGGGCTTTGGTGTGAATCCTAAGCTAATCATAGCTGTGTCCCGAAGATGAACTTGGACAAACTTTGTAACTTCTTTGAGACATATTTTCTTCATCCCTGAAATGCAAATGACATGTCTGACCTCATGGGCATTGACAGATGAGGTGTTTTAGGCAAAGCATGGAACGCTATGCCAGGCACACAGGAGAGGTGCTGCTAGTGTTGCTTGCTTCTCTGGCTTGGCCAGCCTGCAACACTGGGTGTCTTATCCTGGTGCCACTTTCTTCCCTGTGTGGCTCCTACCTCTGAGTTTCAGCATTCATTCTCCATAATTTCCCTGCTGATGGGGGCTCTTATGATTTTTTAAATTCTTCCCATCAGATAGGCAACTAATGATGGAAATGCATGCAAAACAATTGCATGTGGATTTAGTGAATTATCACTGTTGATGGTAATTGCATTTTTAAAAGAAATTACCTGTAGGGGACATTTTCAAAAAAGTTCACCTGCAGAAAGCAAATAAAATAACCTGATAGTATTGGGGAATATTTCTTCTTTTTCCAGCATGGGATACCACTTGCCTCCAGGACAAAGGTCTTCCCAGGGTTGTACTCTCTGTGGAGCAGTGCTCTAGGAGCTTGGTGAAACCCCACATTAAGTGGGAACCTCCTTAATGTCTGTCATTCTCATTCACCCAGTCCTGGACAGCTGCCCAAGCTCAAAACCTCAGTCATTTAAAAATTTTTGCTGCCAGTGAGTTAATCAAAACACCCAATCACTCAACAGGACAATAATAGCATCTACATAGCAAGGTTGTTGAGATCTTCAAATGAGGTTCTGTAAAGACTGAAGAACCGTACCAGAGATGTGAAGAAGAATAGAGACATGATGTTGTTGTTGTTAGGTGCTGTCAAGTCCAGTCCGACTCATAGCAACCCTATGTACAGCAGTTGAAACACTTCCCGATTCTGTGCCAGGCACACAATATTATTTATGTTTAAGCCCATTGTTTCAGACACTGTATCAATCCACCTGGTGGAGGGTTTTCCTTTTTTTTTTGTTGACCTACCACTCTCCCAAACATGATGTTTTTCTCCAGGGATTGGTCCCTCCTGACAACATGTCCAAAATACTGAAACACAGTTTAGATATTCTTGCTTCCAAGGAGCATTCTGGTTACAGTTCTTCTAGGACAGATCTGTTGGTTCTTTTGGCAATCCACGGTATATTTAATAGACGTCTCCAGCACCATAATTCAAAAGCACCAATTCTTCTCCTGTCTCCCTTGTTCAATGTAAATGTAATGTGGGACTCTGAACTGGATCATTTTAGTATGGAAGATATTATTAGGACCACTGATGAAATTTGAATTTGGTTTGAAGACCAAATGGTGGCAAGGATCAATGTTGAGTTTCTGTATGAGTCTTGTTTATTGGCTATGTGGGAAAATGTCCTTTTTTTTTTTAATGCAAAATTCAACATGAAAATTTGGAGGGATTTGATAAGGGTTCTAATTAGCTACTTTTTCTCAAATGGTTTAGGGAAAAACTGTACTTACAACTTTTCTGTGGCTTTGTGATTATTAAAAAAAAGTGATTTTAAAAATTTAAAAAGAAAAATACTCCAGTCTTATATGCAAAGCATCTGGCCTAGAGTTGGGACTCAGGACATAGCAGCCCTTTGCTTTCATCTTACCTCTCTTGTACATGGTGACTTGAGATTTCCCAATGTACAGCTTTCATCATGTTCCTTCCTTGCTTAGAGGCTCTTCCTGGATCCCTCAAAAGCCCAAACTACATAGGTGGGCTTTGAGGGTCTTCCATAATCTTTCTTCCATCTGTTCTTTTAGTCTTTTCTCCTGTGTCTTGGACACCCTGGTTCATCTTCACCTTGATACTGTTGCTCTTTTGAACCTGCCTTCCTCTTTGGCCAACATCTTCCACCCACTATGACTCTGTTCTGGTGCTATCTTCAGGAAGACTTCAGACCTGGGTTTTTTCCCTGCTTGGGCCCCTAATTCCCTTATGACTTAAACCTTTTGACAGATACTTAGCTAGTCACTCTTGTCTTGGAGATTTGTTATCTTTTTCCTAGCCTGATTTCAAAGACTGCTGAGCTCACATCCCAGAGCCACTAGCATGTGAGCTCCATGAGGTCTGTGAATTTGTTTTGTTTTGTTTACTACTGAACTTCAGAGCATAGAACACAGGCCCATCCTAGATACTCAGTGACTATTTGTGAATCTTGCATAAATGTCCTACACTTCACTGCATATCCTACAGCATGCAGCTCAGTGCTCTGTAGATGCACCTCTGTGCTCTGTAGATGCATACTCAGAAATAGGTGTTGGAAAAAATCAGTGGATGGGTGGATGGATTGGATTGACCAGTGTGAACATCGCTAGTTATCACAGTCTGAAGTGTCAACAGGAAGGCAGGTTGAATAACTGTCAGTAACCACATTTGTTTGCAACACCTGGGTGTTGCAAACATCCTGCAAGAGGGTGGAAAGAATTTGTGGCTAAAGGTGACAACCTTCACTGTTTATTTATGGGCCTCTTAGATAGCCTCCCTGGCAAGATTTCTTTAGAAATCATTTGCACACAATCAGTTTCTTCTCCTTGAAGGAGGCATCCTTCTGGCCTTAGTGGTGGCCTGCTTGATGAGATGTTCATCCAAAAGGACTGTGGGAGATGAAAGGATGAGCAGGGAAGCCTTATGGGTTGAACAACAACGCCTAGGGTCAAGGTTAAGACAAAAGATCCTTAATATTAGAATCTGACAGGATCCCTGACAGACTCTTAGGAAGACATCTCTGGGAAAATGTCTGACTGATAAAATACAGGTGCATTAATAGGATAAGAATTTGTAGTTTTGAACACCTACTGTATCAAGCACTATGATAGGTCCTTTGCATGCATGCTCACTAAAACATTATAAGCCAACATGAATTGTGGGTCACACGGTTCCTGAGTGCCGTCCTTTTAGCTATATGTGGTATCCTGAACTCATTATCTCCCATTGTCTTGTCTTCTCCCTCCAATCAAGGTTTCTCTCCCTTGGACGGTTTTTTTAATCAAGGTCACCAATGATATTGTTGTTGTTGTTAGGTGCCGTCGAGTCGGTATCCGACTCATAGCGACCCTCTGTACAACAGGGGAAACACTATTATCAGTGCTTCTCTGCTGTTCATAGGGTTTTCAATGGCAGATTGATTTTTGGGAGGGGGTTGCCAGGTCCTTCTCCCAAGCCTACAGCTTCTGGTGTTCCCAGGCGGTCTCCCATCCAGGTA
>VMDO01004770.1:0-26625 GCA_007922755.1 Pedetes capensis | reverse complement strand
TTACCAATGATATAACAAAGCTAATTCTCTTTCCTCCTCTAACTCCATTTCTCAGCATTGGGCCCAGATGACAACTCTTCCTTAAAACCCATTCTTCCCTATGCTTCTGTGACAGTCATGTAGTTTTCATTTTACCTCAGTTTGACATCTGCTTTCCATCTTTGTTGGACCTCACTTTCTACATTCTCTCTCCAGAGGATCTTATCCAGGCCCTCCTGTTGATTGATGACTTTCAGGCATATTATTTTCTACCTAGATCTCTCCTTTTAGTGACAGACTTAAACATTCAGTCATTTACCTGGGATTTCTACTTGGGTGTTGAATTGATAATTAAAACTCATCATGGCCAAAAGGAGAGTACTGATTTCCTCCAAAAGAGAACTACAAAAATATATGATTCACTTTCACCCTCTTCTCTCCTGCCCACCTCTTTGCCTTCCCTCCATTCAGCTCAGTACCATCCACTACAGATTTACAGAATCCTGGATATGGAAGTGGTTTGGGGATTTGCTACTTGAATGCCTTCATTTTACAGCTGAGAAAACAGAACCAGAGGAGGGAAGTGACAGAATCATAACAGCTTAAAGTTAATAAACTACAAATCTTGGACTAGAAGCCAGGTTTCCTGACTTGACGCTGTCATTTTACAGACTGTTATTTTCTACTTTCTTCTTTGAGCATCTGCCTCTGAATAAAAGAATGTCTTTGGATGCTTACTTTATTTCTCAGTCTTCTGGCCTCACTCATCAGCTTCTTTCCAGCTCTGATAATTTCCAAACCTGGTCTTATTTTGTGTAAACCCACAATCCATATTACAGATAGTGAAAACCTGGCCCATATGTGGCTAGTCCCCAAACAGTGTCCATGACAGACAGCACTAATCAATCACGATACTGATGAGCTCTGATACAACTCAGAAATCTTTACAATGTGTTGTTTCAGGCTTTGACTATCAACCCATCAGAGAACTGATCTTGAATTTCATGGCAAGACCTTTTTTCTCCTATGCAACTTCATACTCTACCCATTCCTGTCCGGTCTCATTTTTTTTTCCCTCTGAGTCCGTCTCTGGAGGCAAAGCAATTTGATAGGGTATTAGAGAGTAATAGTGAGATATTGCATTTTAGCGGCAACATCTGGAAGAAACGCTGAGCCAAGGACCTAACATTTTAATAGTGGAAATTTGAGGGCCTGAGGCAGGCAGTCCATTTCTCTCAAGAGCACCAGGTAGACAAATGGCTTCTGAGTGCAAGTTCAACTCCAAACAATTTACCAGTAGTATGACTTTGGATTAGTCTCTTAATCTCTGTGTGCTTGACTTTTTTTATCTAGTTCACATAAACTGTTATGGTTCCTTTACATAAATAAGTCTTAAGACACAAAAGTGATTCACCCTCAGGAGACCATTAGCTTTCCAAAGTCCTTCTCCATTTCCCAGGGTGGTTTGAGGCTGTATGTGGCCAAGAGTTAGTGGTGTCACACAGAGAGCACAGCTTTAGGAGTCTGAGATCTGTGTTTGGTCTTGCATGTGACACCAACTAGTCATGTTAGGCCTTTGGGCAGGTGCCTCAGCCTCTCTGAGACCCAACGTGGATCCCATAGTGTTCTTTAAAGGTTCCGAGTTCGAGTGTCTAAAATGTAGTAGATGCATATCAATCAATCAGTCACTCAGTCAATCAGGTAATATTCACTGAGCATCTACAATGTGCCAGCGATGGTGTTGGTGATACGGCGATAAACAAGGTAGATAAAGGTCCTGTCTGTACAGAATTTATGACACAGCTGTGCTTGTACTGAAGATTTAGTGACTGTTTCTTGCTGGTTGAAACTGATCTCTTGTTCTGCTCCGGGCTTCCCAATAATCTGTGCCCTTGAGTGAGGACCACCTGTAAGAGGGAAGAATGTGGCACCTCCCACTCATCTGCACCATGTTCTCAGAGAAAGGAGGAGGGATTTGCCTGACTTTCCTGGCCATGGACTAGGGCAGGGCCGCAGAGGTCTTTCTGTGGCCTGCGAGATGCCCATGCCCAGGAGTCTGTGCCATGTCTGTGTCTGGAGCTGGCCCTTTCCTGGTTCTTTGTGAGGCTCACGGTGTGGGAAAGTTTCTGCCAACTTGAAAGCCAGCCAAGCAAAGAGCAAATCTTCCCAGGAATGGCTGTAATTTCCTGGTGGGGAGTTTAATTCTGTGGCGACAGAACAAGGTTCTGCGGAATGAATATCATGTCATTGCTATTTAATAATACGGTAACCACTGACCATTTAATTACACGGTAATTGTCACTTAGGGGCTGGGTAATTGCATAGTAAGCACCATCTAATTTCAGGGTAAAGGGTAAATACATGATTATTTCAGGCTCCTTAGGCACAGCATAGGTCACCCAGGAATTAGGTTTGGATTGACTTAAGTATAAATTACCTAGAAATCTGTTTTCGGGTGATTACTCTTGTCATCCTTCTCCACAAAGCTCCTAATGGTTGCCATACAATTAAAGAGAGATCTCAAGCTTTTAGGCCTCAGGAGCTTGAAGGGACACTGCTCTGCCTTATAATCAATCATCGCCTGCTACAGAGGAGATGGGGGAGGAGAGTAGGCAATCTGACCCTCTTCCGTCTGCCAGCAGAGCTTTCTCAAGTTCGTGGGGTGGCTTAAAACTTGAGATTGAAACTTGGGACCGCTGATACCATGAGATGTGAGCTCCATGTTCAATTCCCCATTGTCTGTTGTTGTGCCCCCGCGGCCAGCCAGAGGGGTGCTTTCAGTAATAGGGACTCGATGATATTCCACACCCCCCACCCCATGATGTGCAAAAACACCTCCATGGAACCTGTAAATGTGACTTTAGTTAAAGAGGTCTTCGCAGGCCTAAGTAAGGACTTTGAGTTGGGTTATGCAGGTTGGCGCTGATAGTGCAATGATGAGTGTCCTTATGAGAGGGAGAAGAGCTGAGAAAGAGAGAGAGAGGGAGGGAGGGAGGGGGAGAGAAAGAGAGAGGAAAATCATGTGCAGACAGAAGCAGAGACTGGAGCGATGCAAACACAGTCAAGAACACCAGGAGCAGAAACTGGGCGAGGCAGGAAGGGGGTTCTTCTAGAGCCTCTGGAGGCAGCATGGCCCTGCCAACATCCCAACATTGGACTTCTGCCTTCCAGAACCGTGAGGAAATAGATTTCTGTCACTGTAAGCCAGAGGGGTGTGATTGTTACTGCAGCCATGGGGATGTGGTAGGGTGAAGGCGCTATGGGGCGGCAGAGGTCCCAGGTGTCATCAGCATCCTGCCCCTTGCCCTGATGCTAGTGTGGCTGGAGCTGAGGAAGGAAAAGAAGCCTGTAAGCCTCGCCCTGTGTGGTAGACAGAGCAGCCTGGGTAGACCACTGAGCAGGGATGCTACAGATCTCAGGCAAGATGGCCGAGAGGGGATCACGGCTGCCACTAGGCTGATTCAGGGCCTCTGTGTCAGCTAGGGTGTCATGTAGGATGGGAACTGACAAAATCTGGTTGAATATTCTTCATTATGAAAGAAATCTGTGGTCCTTCTGGACAAATGCAAAACAAAAAAACAAAACAGAACAAAACAAGGCCAGGCTCCTGGGATTCAGATAGAACCATGCTGCACTATTTTCTGCAAATCTTATGTGTTGGCCATAACTGGTTGCTCATCATGTTGAAAAGGACAAGAATGCAGGTTTTTGCAACCTGGTTCTGCCATGCGGTAGCTGGGTGACCTTACACAAGTGGCTTGACTTCTCTGGGTTTCAGTTTCCTCCTATTTCAGGCTTCTTGTTGTTATTGTTATCAGGTGCTGTTGAGTCTGGTCTGACTCATAGCGACCCAGTGTACAACAGAATGAAATACTCCCTGACACTGTGCCATGCCAGGCACTATGTCAGTGCTTTTCTGCTGTTCATAGGGTTTTCAATGGCGGATTGTTTTGGGATTGTTTCGGGAGTGGGCTGCCTGGTCCTTCTCCTCTATTTGTAGTGCTGGGGATTGAACCCAGGGCCTCAGAGTGCTCAGAGCAGCACTTTACCAACGGAGCTAAATCCCAGTGAACTCTTCATAGATACTGGCTAAATAGATGGGCAGAGATGACACTGATACTGGAAGCAGCCATGTTGCTTCCCCAGGGTCCCTTACTGAGCTCACTGCTAATTATAAAGTCCCTCTACCACCCCACTCTGGACCACTTGCTCCTTTACCTTCCCCTGCAACCTAATTTTCCCACCCCCAAGCCACAAGCTCACAGTTTTGGACAGCATGGAAATCAGCTGCCCTGTTTATATGCCTCGGGCACCTTAAGCACTCAGGTTTAGACAAACAAGCACTTGGAGACAGAGAATAGGCCCCCATGTAACCCATTCATGATTGCACCTAACTTTATGGTTCCACAAAAGGCAGCCATTCAGCCAATGGGAGGACTGACAGTAAACGACTTAAAAGACCTTCACTAAATAAAAATAACACAAACCACTCTCCAGGAGGTCTCTGGAGTCTTCCCTGTACTTCAGTGCTGCATGTAAAGTCGGGTTTATTTTTATAGGTTTTGACTCATTTTCTCCCAGGGCACTCCTCACTCCTGTAATGCACTCCCTGCTCAGTTCCATGTGGCATTTTGTGCACCTTTCCCTCCATGTCCCAATGGGGCTGTCTGGAGGACTCCATATCAAGTGGCTGGAGGTAGCCGGAGAGGACCCACTTTCAGGGTTTCTGTTAGAATTGGAGATCAATTTTGATCTGTGGTCAGCATTTCAGTGGTTTATCTCGCTGTTTGGTCATGCCAGCCAGGCAGGGTGATGCTTCAAAGCATAGTATCCGAAAAGAGTATTTCCTAAAAGAATAAGAAGCAACCAAAAGCTTCCTTTATTGAATATTTTGCTGAGGCATTATGCTAAGGGTTTCACATGTACTTTCTTGTTTAATCATGGCAACAAAGTGGATCCTAGAGAGGTGGGCTAGCCCAACTAAAGGACAGGTGACTAACAAATGGAGGCATTGGGACTCAGACAAAACCTTTGTAAAACCTTTGTTGTTGTTAGGTGCTGTTGAGTCGAGTCTGACTCATAGAGACCCTTATAGGGTTTTCAATGGCTAATTGTTTTGTGATTGCTTCGGGAGTGGATTGCCATGTCCTTCTCCCATTTTTGTGGTGCTGGGAATCGAACTCGGGACCTCAGAGACTGCAGAGTGGCACTCTACCAACTGAGCTAAATCCCAGCCTCAATAAAACCTTTAGCCCCACACTATTCCAGCCCACTGCTCATATGCAGGACTGGGTGACAAGTCTCTCTGGCTCTAGACTGCAATCTCTTTGAGGTTATACATGTCTTGGTCTGTGCTGCTAAACAGAATACCCAAGAATGGGTAGCTTTTAAAAGCAGAAATGTCCTCCTGATGGTTCTGCAGGCTGGGAAGTCCAAGATCCAGGGGCTGGCTTCTGGTGGGGGCCTTCGGCTGCTTCCTTCCTAGGGGAAGCTGGAAGGGCAAGACTGTGGTGGGTGCCTCCCCTCTCTTCTGGGGGCAGAGAGTAAAACAGCTCCTGTAGGAACCCTTTCTCTAATGACACCTACCCATCCTTGGGGGCAGTGTTGTCATGACTGAAACCCCTCCCCAAACTGCTGCTTGGGAGACCAAGTTTCCAGCACATGAATTTTGGGGGACACATTGAGACCATCGTGAAGAATTCAGTGGTTCTCTACATTGGCACAGGCTGGGGCTTAGCTCAGTTGGTGGAGTGCTAATCCACACTCTCTGAGGACCGGGGTTCGGTCCCCAGCACCACAGAAACAGGAGAAGGACGTGGCAGTCCACTCTTGAAGCAAGCCCAAAGCAGCCAGTCATTGGAAACTCTGTGAGGGTCACTATGAGTCAGACCCAACTCCATGGCACCTGACAGCAACAACAGGTACATCAGCACATCAAAGAAACAAAGGACTTCAGGGGGTGGGGGTAGGGGTTCATTTTGGCTTATCTTGCATCTGAGAGTTAGAAAATCTGGACCGAGGGGAACAATCTTTAGACATCCAGGAGGCTCTCTGAGGCTGTATACTTTATCATTCTCTGGATGAGGTTTCTTCAAGTTGATGGGAACCAGAATTGTCCAGTCAATTACATCCCCCGGGGATGAGGTTTTGGCAACTGCACCTTTTTAAAGGTAATCTGCAGGGGATCCTGATACATCTGGTCCTGTGACTCAGCCTTTGGGAATCAGAGCATGACCCATCCTCGATTTCATCTCTGGATTACACTTTATTATTGGAGAGCTGTAAAGCAATGACATCTCTTTACCTTTGAAAAATTGCAGCTTTTACCATCCCATGTGGTCATTGGCTGAAAATAAACAATGTGATAAAATATGGCCATATATTAAACAGTATAAACCGCGTGTGGTAGGTGGTAGCTAATACCGGTAATCCCAGTACTTGGGAGGCTGAGGCAAGAGAATTATGAGTTTGAAGCTGGCCAGGGCTATAGGGCAAATTGAAGGCCAGCCTGAGCTACATAGCAAAACCCTTTTGCACAAAAGCAAGTGTTGGGGATATATCCCAGTTGGATATATCCCAGTTGTTGAGTGCTTACCTAGCATGTGCAAGGCCACGGGTTTGATCCCCAACACTTAAAAAAAACTCTGTACACACACACACAGACACACACACACAGACACACACACACACACACACACACACACACACGGGATGATTGATATTGTTGCTAAAGATACAATTCAGGGATTAGAGGGATCCCTCACTTAACTTTCTTTTCAGCTTCAGTAACAGAAATAGCTTTACTTTCTCTGGAAATTGTTTTTCACCTCTCCATGTGGACGTTGTGTTATGTATCTGATTGGATTTCTTCCTTTAAATTGGCCATTAAGAAACCCAGAACAAATGTATATCTTTTTAGCAAACTGGTAATGAACCTTATGTGTTTTGTTTCTAATTTTACTTCTGAATTTTTTTTCCACCCTTCTTTTCTTCTACTCTTAATATTCCCACAATGGCCCTACCAAATGTACTCTTTGTTTTATCTGTGCAGTGTGGTTGTTTACTCCTCAAATGGAGATTTCATTCACACTTTAATTTTTCAGAATTTAAGATAAGACTTGGTATAAAGGCATAGACCCAGTATTATACTGTAGGAGTTTTCTCAGGCTGCCATGAGAAAATACCCAAACTAGGTGGCTTAAAATAACAGACGCTTAGTGCCTCACATTCTGGGGCTAGAAGTCTGAGAGCAAGGTGTCAGCGGGCCCGTGTTCCCTCTGCAGGGTTTAGGGGAGACTCCTTCTAGCTTCAGGCATTTGCTGACAAAAGTGGTGCTCTTTGGCTTCTAGCTGTGCGACTGCAGCTGCAGGGCTGCATTCTTCCTGGGTCTCTACATTGTTTGCCTGGCAGTTTCTTTGTGTCCAACTTTCCTTTTTTCAATCAGCGCACCAGTCCTATTGGATTAGGGCCATCCTAACAACCACATTTTCAATGCTGCTTTAAATATCCTATTTCCAAATAAAGTCTCATTCTGAGGTACTGAGAGCTGGAACTTAAACACACCCTTTCTGTAGCGGGGGGTGGGGGGGAGTACAATTTAACTCTTCCCATGGTCTTCCTTGACCTTTCTTCTTGATGCTTTCTTGAACATCTTCCTAATAGTCACTTGGCAGGGAGAAACTGTTAAGTGTCTAGACCGTTTTCTTTTATTAAAGTGAGTGTAGGAAATACGTGTCTACTTAATTGCCCTGGTCTTTCCTGGTCCCAGATAACCTGCATGACTAATTAACCATTGATTTTACATTACCCCCTTCTTAAAAGTGCCATTGATGGAGGATGTGTTCATGAACCTGAGCAGCCCTATGGCAAAAACTGCCCCTCTTCTGTCTTCTGTACTCTATAAGATCATTTTGACTTCCAGAGGAGACCAAATCACTACAGGATGACTTTTTTTTTTTTCCCCAGTACTGAGGAGCTGCACATGCTTTGCAAGCACTCTGCCACTGAGCTGCACCCCCTAGCCACTTCTTTAATTTTTAAAATTGAGATAGGTTCTTGCTAAGTTATGCAGACTGCTTCTGTCCAGACCCTGCAATCCTCCTTTCTCTGCTTCTGGTTTTGCTGGGATTATAGGCCTGTACCCCGATGCCTGGCTTTACTTAACCATTTTAACCTTTTTTTTTTTTTTTAAATCTGGGGACTGAACCAAGGGCCTCAGGCATGCTAGGCAAGCATCTACCATCAATATACATCCCCAGCCCTTCAGCATGACTCCCTCTGTGCAATTCCTATTCCATATTTTCCCCACAGCACTATGTCCCTTCCACAGTGCCTAGAGCAGGGGAGACTCTAGCAGGGACACTTGTTTGAGAGAGCAGGCTCCCACCAACCAGAGTCTCAAAGTCTTTGAGTCTTGGGAATGGGTGCTTCCAGGGGACAATCAGTACTCAGGACTTCTTTTCCCCTTTCCCTCTCCCCACAGCTGGAGATAGGACCTGTAGGCCTCCTTCATATCTTTCTCTGAAGGGTATTTGTAGGACTCTCACTTCTGGTTATTTTAGTACTTGCATGAGAGAAAGCAGAAAAAAACCCTGCTGCTACTGAAATCTCTGCACGAACTTGATCTCTGCATGATCTGGGAGTAATGTAGAAACAGGTGTCCAGACAGAACTCTCCGCAAATGCTCGTTTGGCTCTGCTGTGGGCAAGTGACCGGTCTAACACTGTCATGGATCAGCAAGGATACCGGGCTGGTGTAGGACGTGGAAATGCAGGAGAGATGATGAAGCCATCAAGCTACAAAGGAAACCGTAAAGCCGGGCCAGGCAGGCACAGTGATGCTCTCTGAGCTACTCTGGCCTGGATTTCATCAATACTAAGAGAGTATTCTGTAGTGGGGGGTGGGGGAGAGTACAATTTAACTCTTCCCATGGTCTTCCTTGACCTTTCTTCACCCAACCCATATGGTAGATGTGGCTTTTTGTTATCTATACTTTTTTATGTTTTATTTACACAAGCTTAAATATTGATTTTATTTATGTTAGTACTTTAGAAAATGGTAAATTAAAAGCTGCCCTTGGGTTACTGCTCAGAGGAGGAACTGAAGTTGAAAGATCTTCCTGTTGTAGTTACGACCTTTGATGCAGGAGCATGCAGAGCAGGGAGACACTGGCCTTGCAGACTGATAACCCTTCCTTTCTTTGCCTGCTCTGTGCTGGCCTCCACCCTCCACAACACAGTTAGCTCTGAGGTCACCTGGTACAGTTTGCATATGAAATGTGCTCCCCAAAACTAATGTGGGGTTGGTGCTCAGCAGATAGTGCTATTTTGGCAGGTTCTGGAAACTTGAGGAGGTGGGGCCTGCCTGGAGGAAGTAGGTCACTGTGGGTGGGTCCTTAGGGGTATCTTATCCCTGGCCTCTTCCTGTCTCTTTCATTCTGATTCCTGACTGCCATGAGGTGAAGAACCTCTTCTTCTACACACACGCACAGCCATGATGTTCTGCCCAGGTGCTTGGGGCCAAGCGACCACGGACTAAATGCTCTGACACCATGAGGGAAAATACATCCTTCTTGCCTTTCAGTTGTTTCCCCAGGTATTTTGGTCACAGCTGTGCAAAAGTAGGGCTGGGGTTTAGCTCAGTTGGTAGAGTACTGCTCTGTGCTCTCTGTGGCCCTAGATTTGATCTCCAGCACTACAGAAATGGGTGAAGGATGTGGCAGCCCTCTCTCAAAACAATCTCAAACACAATCAGCCATCGAAAACCCTAAAAGCATTCCTATGAATTGAACCTGACTCAATGGCACCTAACAACAATAACAACATGCAAAAGTAACTAATATATCGCCTAGTGCTGCCCGGTGTCTAAAATCATCCCTTTCCTACTTCCATGCAATCCTCTTCTTCCTTTATCTCTTAGCAGCACTAGATGTTCTTAAAACTCTCTCTTCCATTATCTTCTGTGACACTGTTGTCTTCGGCCTCTCTACCCTATATCTCTGTAGCATTGTGGCATCTGATCCCATCAGATCTCTGTCATAGGATCATCTTCCTCTCCTTAGTCAATAAATACTGTGTTGATTTAAGGCACAAGCATCCGTTTCTGTAGTTGGTATTTGTGTGTTCACTATCATGAGGACAGTTGGTGGCTCTGTGGAGTTTGAAGAGTTACGGACAGGAAAGCCTGAGGGGATCTCCGAGTCTTCATGTGAGGTGGGACATTTGAGCCAGATTACATGGTTGCTTAGTGGCTGTTGATACTACTCTGATGCAGGAATTATGGGATGCATGCCTAAGACCAAGGATCTTGTCAACTACCACTGTGTCTGCTCTCAGAGAAAGAAGGCTTCTGACGTTTATGTTGAAATAGAGTGCAACAGCAAAAATAGATGCAATGCAGCCACATTAGTGGCTGGAAAAAAGATAGAGTAAGGCAAGTGCTTGGAGATCATTCAGAAAGGAAGACTTAACAAAAATCACCAATTAATCTTGCTACTCTTCCAGTTATTATCCTTCTAATGTGGCTTGCTTGGTGACTTCATTATATTAAAACTGTAAAAACACCGATTATTACTTGAACCACTTTTGCAATGGATGAGTGGTGCGGTTTTATTTATTTATTTTACCAAACTGAGGAGCTGGGCAAGGAATGGAGCTGCTTGATATTTTGGGTTCCCCACCACTGCATGTTTATGATGCTAAATAAAAGTTGCCTCCATGGCTTGCTGCAGAATATAAACAAGTGTCAGCCATCTTAGTGAAGAGGCATCATTTGATTTAATTGCAAATTACAAACCATAAACCACCTTAAACATGGAGCTAATGCCACATCAAATCAATACAATAATTGCATGAGGGCAATTGAGAGGCAAGCAGAGTTTCCATACCTTGCATACTAAGAGAAGCTAGGCACCCACCAAGGGGGCTGAGGACGTGCGCGGAATGGTGGGCAGTTATGGGAAATTGGACTGACTGGATTTTTCTTTGAGGATAGACCATACAGCCTGACTTCCATCATTGTCAATGGCAACACAAAGGAAAGGCCTCTCCCTTAAAAGGGGTTAATAATTCCTTTTGTAGCCTGCAGCTGTAGCATTGTGGCATCTGATCCCATCAGATCTCGGAAGCTAAGCAGGATCAGGCCTGGTTAGTACTTGGATGGGAGACTGCCTAGGAACACCAGATAATGCAGGCTTGGGAGAAGGACCAAGCAACCCACACCCAAAAAACAATCTGCCATTGACAACCCTATGAATAGCAGAGAAACACTGACAGTAGTGTTTCTCCTGTTATACGTGTAGGGTCGCTATGAGATGGACACCGACTTGATGGCACCTAAGAACAACAACTACAATAACAACAATTCCTTTTGTGTGTTCGGCTGGAAAAGTTCTTGAAGTTTCAAAGTCAGGAGAAGAAAGGGGACTCTCCCAGGTCTACTTGTAAGGCCTTGTGTGGAGCATTGATTCTCTCGGGACCCAGCAATTATTTCTTTATAGGTCTGACATAGTGTGGCAGCTAACTTGTGCCAGTGGAATATGTCTGATTCACAGACCTCAAGTCAATTGTGCTTTCTTGAGCTATTCAGGTGACACTGGCCTTTTTGTTTGGCCCATTAGTATGGAGCAGGCACTGGCAGCCTCCATTCCAAGTGATCTTTTCTTCCCTAAAAGTGGTCCTTACTCTTAATCTAGATAGGTTGTTGATGTTGTTAGGTGCTGTCGAGTTGATGTAGATACAACAGATGAAACAGTACTGTTAGTGCTTTTCTGCTATTCATAGGATTTTCAATGGCTGATTATTTTTTGGGAGTGGGTTGCCGGTTCCTTCTCCCAAATCCAGGTATGGCCTGAAATAAGAGGGAGTACCATAATTTCCTTTGTCCCAGGATTTGATAGGTACAAGGAAGGCTGTTGGGGCTGGGATTTAGCTCAGTTGGTAGAGTGCTGCTCTGCAGTCTCTGAGGTCTCAAGTTCGATTCCCAGCACCCAAAAATGGGAGAAGGACGTGGCAATCTACTCCCAAGGCAATCTCCCAAGGCAATCCTGAAACAGCCATTGAAAACCCTATGAGGGTCACTATCGGTCACAACTCGATGGCACCTAACAACAACAACAACAACAACAAGGAAGGCTGTCAGTCTCAAATAGCTCTCCTCTGGCATCTGGTAGGAGTCCTGAAATAATTTTCCATAGACCTGCATTCCTCTGAGTGTCTGAAATTCCAGTTAAAATGCAATTGCCTCTGGGAAGGGTGAGTAAATTAAACAATTAACAGCTATTAATACTGTGATGTCAAGTTGATTTGGGAGGAAACATCCTTTGTGCCCCCATGAGGTGTGCACGAAATAATGCCTGATAGCGAGTCTTGATTAGCCGATCAAATTAGCCAGTCTCGTCTCCGGAACCCAAGGGAAGGACATTCCCTGGGTGAATCTGGATGAGACTGAGAAAGAGGACATGAATGGCGCAGCCTGCCTCCTGGCTGCCTTCCTTCCTTTCCTGGCTTTGCTGGGGGAGGGAGGATGTTCTTTTTACCTCCTTGTCTTCTCCAGCAGGTGCTAAGGCCTGTGCGCTTGTGGAGCCTGGCCAGGCCTCCATGCACAGAGCCTTGGCCATCTTCCCAAGGCCCCCTAGTGCCTTAGGCCCTGAGTGAGAGATGGATCTCTGGTTTCTTCTCCTGTCTCTCTCTCCTCTCCTCCCAGAACCCTCTCCCTGCTCTCAGCTTGCCCGGCTGTACAACCAACCACCCATGAAGCTTTCAGTGTTCTCTTCTGCAAGGCCAGACTTCACTCCTCGCATTCCCAGCATCTGAGCCTGTGTGCAAAGTCCCTGCCAGCACTCTTTATATACATCATTGGCTCCTTGACATGCTTTTGTGTCCCCACCAGATGGGAACCCTCCCTGGGCATCCTCACTAGTCTAGGTGAAGCCTGAATGGTTGCAAGCCTTTGAAAACTGTTACTGTTCTTATTATTTTAAATTTTTATTTCCTTACTGAATAAATCATTTGTGCATATAGTACATAAATCAAAAGGTACAGAGGTATTCAATGAGAAGCATGCCTCCCTTTGTTTTCTATCTCAGCTGCCAATTTTCTCTTTTTTTTGAGGCAACAACCATAACTTTTGAAAATATTACGTGCAGTATGTGTATATACGTGCAGCTATATATATATATGTGTATATGTTGTTGCTGTTGTTAGGTGCTGTCAAGTTGGTGTCTGACTCATAGCGACCCTACATACAATAGCAGTTTCTAAATGCTCGAGATGATTCTTTAGCACATATAACAGGGGAAACACTATTGTCATACTTCTCTGCTATTCATAGGGTTTTCAATGGCAGATTGTTTTTTGGGAGTGGGCTGCTGGGTCCTTCTCCCAAGCCTACAGCACCTGGTGTTCCCAGGCGGTCTCCCATCCAAGTACTAACCGGGTCCAACCCTGCTTAGCTTCCAAGATCTGATGGGATTGGATGCCACAGTGGTACACCTGCAGGCATGTGTGTGTGTGTGTGTGTGTGTGTGGGTGGGGTGGGTGTGGGTGTGGGTGTGGGTAGGTGGGTGTGTGTAAATATGTATGTATGTATATTTATATATATTGCTTACACCAGGGTTCACTCTTGGTGTTGTGCATTCTATTGGTTTGGACAAATGAAAATGGGATGTATATACCATTGTAGCATCACACAGAATAGTTACTCTACTCTAAAAATCCTCTATGTTGCTCTGATTCATCCTTTCCTTCTTTTTAAAAGTTTTTTTTTACCTTTTATCTTTTTATTTTTATTTCGAGACAGATTTTGCTTTATAGCCCTGACTGGCCTTGAACTTGCAATCCTCCCTTCTCAGCCTCTTGAGTGCAGTGATTATAGGCATATGCCACCATACCCGGCTTATCCTTTTCTTCTTGAACTATGTTTTTTTTCTCTTAAAGTTATATCTTGGTGATCATTGCATATCATCATAAGATAGCTATCTTATTATTTGTAATGAGATAATGTATAGATGCACCATAAATTGTAAACTGCTTCAATCTGTCACTTTGGTAATCAATGTTGCAATGAAGATCTTATTCAATTATCTTTTAGCACATAGACCAAATGTTCAGGATAGATATCCAGAAGTAGACTTCTTGTCCAAAGAGCACAGGCACTTTAACCCTTAACTGAACTATTGCCAATTTTTCTCTGAACTTCATGCTTTTGAATTGTTCCCCTCCCCAAAGATGGGTTGACACTCTGACATTCCCCCGCTTCTCAACACGTCTGACTGCTACCTGGTTGAAGATGTAATTATTTAGATGAAGTCATATGGAGAAGGGTGGGACCTAAATCCAACATGACTGGTTCTCTGTATAAAAAGAGGGTGATTTGGCCCCAGACACACAAGAAGGAAGCCAGGTGGAGACAGAGGCAAAGCCTGGAGCTACACAGCCACGTGCCAGGGAGCCCTCAGAGCTACCAGATGCAGGAAGAGGCAGGAGAGGATCCTCCTGTGGACGCCTTGGAGGGAGATACTCATACCAATACTTTGATTTCAGACTGGTAGCCTCCAGAACCTTGAATTTCTGTTGTTCTCAGTCACCCAGTTTGGGATAATGTCACAGCAGACTTTGCAAAGGAATACAAGTTGTTAGTGGCAAGTCCAGAAATGCAACCTAAACCAGTGGGCACTTAAACCCCAGCCTAGTTCAGCTCTGGCTCAGTAACTGTTCCCCATGAAGTATCAACAGATTCAGAGATTGGGGATTTGTTCAGAGCTGAGGTCTCTGGTGGGGGTGATGACTCAGAAGTGGCTAAAGTGATTGGAAGCCTGGGGCCAGTTCTGGGCATTTGATGGCTCCTCAACCTCCTGACAGGCTTGTTTCAGGCAGGCTGCAGAAGAGCGGAGCTCTGTTTCAGATTCCTTCCTGGTCAGGACACTGCTGCACTCACTATAAACAAATCCACCTGCTATGTGGCGGCGTCAGGATTATCAGACCTAATCTCAGCATTGCTAATGTGATGTGAGAGGAACAAATAGGTCCTGACGCTGTCTATCCATGAAGGGTAGGCTGTGTCCTTTGCAAACTCGCTTCTGGAGTGGCAAGGCTGTTTGGTTACTGTTTACAGGGTTGCTCATGGAAGAAAATAACTGCTGACTTTCTCCTATTTCCATGGCAACAGGGAGGATGTGGCCCGACTTCTGGGGACTTTCCATCCAGTGCACAGTGTTCTGTGCATCCCCTCCTGGGCTGTAAGAACAAGGCAGAGGGCTTCACTGAGCAGCGGCAGGAAAATAACCTAAGAGGGGTCGTGGGAGGATGGAAGGCCAGGACCAGCCAGAAAAGGGAAAGAAGCTGAGTTCCTGGGTCCTCACTCCTGATTCCCACTGGCAAGGAGCCATGGGCATGTCAGAAACTACCCTCAGCATCTGAAGAAAGGGATAATAGCCAGTCTCTGAGTGAGAGGTCTGAACTGGATGCAGCCAGAGCAGTGATTGTAAGGCAACCTGTTGGAGTACAGGAAGAAAGCAAAAGAACTTTAATTCTGATTTCTGTCTTGCCTCTTTAAAATGTTTGCTTTTTGTATGTGCTTCATTAATTTCATATTAGATTAATAAACACATATATAGAAAATAAATATAGAGCACTGACAAAGGTATCTGATCAAAGAAATTTGGAGACATTATTTTAGAATATTAAGCCACCAACCCATAGCCTGACATTCAGGGCCCTTCCCTCTCGGCTCACAGAGCACCCCCTCCTCAGCCCCAGCCACCTACCTGGAGCTTAGCCTTTGGGCTTTGATTCATGCCATTGTCTAGTTGTCTTGAAGGCTGTTCATATGTCTTCATAGTGCAAAGCCCGACTCTGGAGTCAGAGAATCTCACTTCTGCCACTTACCAATGAGGGACCTATGGAAAGTTACCTAGAGCTCATATCCTCACGCCCCAGTTTGCTCCTGTGTAGAATGGGAATAATAACCTCTACCTTGTAATATTGTTAGGATATTTATATTATGTAACATGTGTAAAGAGCTTGGTATTGTGTAGAAGGGGCTCAATAAGTGACTGTTGTTATTTCATTATCATAACAGTCACTATCTGATTATTTAGTGGTGCAAGTCCTACTTGTTCTTCAAGAACTAGCTCTAGGATGCACTTCTAACTTTAATCTCTGTTTGAAACCCTGTTCTTCCCAACTTAGAAAGCATCTGTCTACAGAACTACTTCAGCCCTTTGTTGCATGTGGCTTTAAGTTACAATTCTGACATGGAAGTGTTTACACCCTTGCCTTCTGCTGCAAGAACCTGCCATATCTCACACCCAGTTTATGGGATCCTTTGTGGTGCTTAGGCACAGAAGGTTGAGTACCCAATGAGAAGCCGTTATTGCCTTAGGTCTTCACAAGGACCTTCTCTTGTCTTATTTAATTTCCCCTTTATAACTCTATTCCCTGTGTCTATCATGTCCCATAGACACCCACAATTACATGTTTGGAATGTCCTTAATATGCTTCTTCTTATAAAATATGTAGTAATGCTTTACTAATTTACACAATTTTGTTAATATTGTTAATTTACCTACAACAGTATGCTAAAAAGTTATGTTTTGCTAATTGTACTTTCCTCTTATTAAATTCTGTGTTTTAAAATTCTATCCATGTTGCTACATATACATCTATTTGATGTTTCTAAATGTTTGAGATGATTCTTTAGCATACACTTGGCACATTTTATGTGTTGAGTCCCCTGGTGATGGACATACACTTTGCATCTCACTTTTTTTTTCCCTACAATACCATGATGAGCTTCCTTGTACCATATGGACAAAGATTTGTATAATTCTTAAGAGTGAGATCCTTCCCTTAAAGGTCTCTGTGATTCTAGGGTGAGGCATGCAAGGTGCCAGGGTGCACAATGGAAGCGGCACTCACTCTTAGAGCCGTGCATACTACAATGGAAGCGGCACTCACTCTTAGAGCCGTGCATACGCAGAGTTTTATGAAACTCTCCCAGTTCGTTTTTCAGAACAGCTGAATGCTCAGCAGTGCATGAGAACCCATCTCCCAACAGGCTTGATGGTATCTACTTTTCTAGTCTTTCTCAGTATGAGGGGAATACAGTGGCACCTCACTATCACATTCTCTCTCTCTCTTTCTCTCTCTTTGTGGCAGTACTAAGAGTTTGAACTCAAAGCTTTTCACATACATTGTCACTACTCTACCACTGGGCCATACCCCTTCTCCATATTTTATTTTCCATTTTCAGACAGGATCTTGCTAAGTTACACAGGCTGCCTCTGGCCTCAATCTTGTGATCCTCCTCCCTCTGCCTCCTGAGTCACTGGGATTACAAGCATGAACCACTGTACATGGCTCTTCTTCTTTTTAATCTTTCACAGAGTCTGTGCAGGTCTGGCCAGAGAGAAGGTGGCTAGTAAATAAGTGAGTGGCTTTCATAAAATACTAAGGGTGATCCTGACTCGCAATGGCGCCTCATTGTGCAGATACTCTAAAGTGAATAACGTAGCATGTCTTATGTTCACCTTGTCTTTTACTCCTGAGGGAGATGTAATTGCAGCCAATACAAAGCAGAGCTGCGTGTTAAGATGTCTTCTAGCAGTTAATGCCCTTCTCACTATATCATGAGTGCTATTTCCCATCTACCTTGGGTATTTCACTATGGAGCACGCATAGAAATGCACATTTCAAGATGGCTGATTCTCATCATGTTGACTAAAGCCACGTGTACTTGATTTCAAATAGTACCGATGTCAATAACAAAATCCAAATCACCAGAAACCAACCCTTCTATAAAACTTTTAATGAATAACGTTCTGTATTAAGCATTTTAAATATTTGAACTCTTTTGATGGTTGTGACAGTTTTATGGGGGATGTCCTACTATTAATCCTATTTTACATAGAGAGAAACTGAGAGAAAGTTTAAGATTTGCCCAAGATATCAATCACAATACTTGAAAGTGGTGGATTGAGGAATATTTTAAGTCACTTTTGAACGTGCTCAGGTGACAAGTATCTAGAGATTTGGGGAAAAAAATGGAAATTTGGTTTCTGTTGGGAATGAGCTATCTAGATTTGTGAATGCCATGACTAATTTGTTTTTAGCAAAGTCAGATCCAACCAAAGACACAGCAGGTACCGTTTAGTTATTGTGCCTCATCTTTATATGGGACTACAAATCCCAAAGTGCTGTCTGTCCCAGAAGTTTCACCTCATCCTATATATTTTTTTGGCTGAGAAAGTAATATATGTTTTAGGATCCAAGGTTATCTTGTACTTCATTTGAGATGGAGGTATGTGAAATGTCAGAAGCAATGATCATACGTCACAGTGCCCCAGTTTTCTCCCTCACACTGGCTGGGGATTGTTTCAATCCATGCAGCAATGACTGTGTTCTTTGAATGACAAACTTACAAGTCAGCCTTCTATAAAATCACTTTCTCTGGCTGAAATTTTTAGATGGTGAAGTAAAAAGGAATGTTTTGGTGGTCAACAAAGGAGGCCAAGGGTGGGGTCTGATCTTCATATTTGTTTTGTTTGGCTCATATAGGAGGGTTCCCCCCCCAAAAAAAAAAACAAAACCCAGAAACAAACAAAAACAAACCATAATGCCTTGATATGTGGGCTAAGCTGGTCTCAAACTCTCAATTGTGGTTGGTTGGTTGGTTGGTTGATTCATTTTGTTTTGTATTTTTTTTTCTTTTGAGACTGAGTCTTGCTCTATAGCCTAGGCTGGCCTTGAACTCATGATCCTTCTGCCTCACCCTCTATGGTGCTCTGATTATAGGCCTGCCCCACCACACCTGGCCTCATAATATTTTATATTTCAGCAATTGATTTTTGGTTGGTTTTGAAAAAAAAAACCCACAAAAGTCAACTTCTTGAGGCTGCATCCCTGATTGAAGGCATCCCACCACTAAAGATGAATGCAAAGGACTCTCTTAGGTGGGAAATGTGGTCTCACTTGTTAGGGTCCCCACCATCCCCACACCCCTTATTCTCTTATAGCTGGCACTCATTTATGGGAGCTGCCTGACTCCTAAGGGCATTTGTGTTTCTAGCCCCTATTTTAAGAGAGATCGTCTGGACAGGAATTAGGAACTAGTTTGGAAGGTAATGAACTCCTCATCCCCGAATAAGGTTGGATATGGTCAAAGGGATTGTAGGAGTGTTGGTGAAGAGGTGGAGTAACTGAGGCAGGGCAGGGGGCGAGTGAAGAAAGTGGAGGACTCTTCCCAGTGAAGCTCCTTGAAACTTGCTCTTTTGTATATCAAAGAGGGGTCTTGGCACTGGCCTGTCTACTGACGGCAATGGTAGGTGAGAAGACTGATTCCAATCATAGACTTTGAACTAAAGACACTCAAGGCTGGAGATGGGATGCTGGTTAGAAGACTGATCACATGAATTTCATTATTTCAGGGACATAAATTCTGTTAGTGCACGTTGTGAAGGAAAAGTGATGGTGTGTCCATAACAGTGGCACCTCTGCCAGGTCTTTTCCCTCACCTCCTTGCCTATTTCTCTTCTTCAACGAGTTGATGAAACAGAGTACTGCCTTGGCCTGGCTGGCATGGCATTCAGCAGCCTTCCTGGAGTGGGTGAGCATTTGGTTTGGAGGTTTACTCCCCCCTACTGGAATAGATAACTCTCAAGTTGCAGTATCATGAAGATGCTTCTCCAAGTTTTATGGTGCTGCCTCAGCCTTCCTAAAGTTACCATATTCTGAGACACCAAAGACACAGGGTGTGGAGATGTCATAAGTGGGGGCAAATGTGTAGTGTACAAACCAGCTTTGCTTTTCTCAGAACATCCAGAGTGGACAGTCCCACGACATGTTGGCCAAAGTGAAACCCATGTGCAGTGAAAGTCATTTTTATTATTGTTACCAGAGAGTTCTTCACTATACTTACAGGGCTGTCCCTGAGGAGCTAATGTCCAAAGTACTTATAATATTAGAGTAAGAAATGGGCCTTCTTATCTGAGAGATCAGATTAAATCTTAGCAGATAGGACTTTGCTTGCCAAAACCCATACCTTAGCTCAGGCCAGTGTTTTTTTCTGGAACTTGCCTAAATTAGCCTAAAATCCAGCCTTTCTGTGTTTTCTGTCATATGAGGATGTTAGATGAAACTGAAGAAAATTAGAACAAGTGTATGAGAGCCAAGGGGCTGGGATTTAGTTCAGTTGGTAGAGCACTGCGCTGCAGTCTCTGAAGTGCCGAGTTCAATTCCCAGCACCACAAAAATGGGAGAAGGACCTGGCGATCCACACCCAAGGCAATCCCGAAACAGTCAGCCATTGAAAACCCTATTGCTATGGGTTGCTATGAGTCAGATACCGACTCTACGGCACCTAACAACAACAACAACAACATGAGAACCAAGGTGTGACCTTGAGTGTATCCCACCTGAGTTCAGAGACTACCTGAAGAATAGATTTAATGTGTGAGAGACTAATGATTGAAGACCAGATGAGTTGTGGTGGGATATCATTCATGCGGAAAGCAAAATGTTATTAAAAAGAGGAAAAAATGAAAGACTAAATTATGTGTTAAAAGAGACTCTGAAACTTGCTCTTGAATATGGAGCAGCTGAAGTGAAAGGAAGACATGACAAAATTAAAGAACTAAACAGACTATTCAAAGGATAGTTTGAGAAGACAAAATAAAACATTATAATGACATGTGCAAAGAGCCAGAGATAGAAAAACAAAAGGGAAGAATATGTTCTGTTTTTCTTGAGCCTAAAGAATTGAAGAAAAAGTTCAAGTCTCAAGTGGCAATAGTGAGGGAGTCTTCAGGGAAAACATTAAATGATGCAAGAAACATCAAAAGAAGATGGAAGAAATACACAGAGTCATTGTATCAAAAAGAATTGAGGGATGACCAACAATTTCAAGAGGATGCATATGATCAAGAACCAATGGTACTGAAGGAAGAAGTGGAAGTTGCCTTGAAGGCATTGGCGAAAAAGAAGGCTCCAGTACTTCATGGAATATCAATTGAGATGTTTCCACAAATAGATGCAGCATGGAAGTGCTCACTTGTTTATGCCAAGTGATTTGGAAAATAGCTACCTGGCCAGCTGACTGGAAGAAATCCGTATTTATTCCTATTCCCAAGAAAGGGGGTCCAACAGAATGTAGCAATTATTGAACAATATCATCAACGTCACACACAAGTAAAATTTTGCTGAAGATCATTTAAAAGCAACTGCAGCAATGTATTGACAGGTAACTGTTGGAAAAGCAAGCTGGATTCAGAAGAGAGTGTTTAACCAGTGACATCATTGCTGATATAAGATGGATATTAGCTGAAGGCAGAGAATACCAGAAAGATGTCTATGTTTTTTTAAGCTTTTTTATTAGTAATTCTTAATGTACAACTTAATGGATCTCATTATGACTTTTCTATACGTGCATTTCATTGTACATAGCTCACATTAACTTCTCCCCCACCCTCTCATTTTATCTATGTTTTATTGACTATGCAAAGGCAGTTTACTGTGTGAATGAAAACAAATTATGGGTAACATTGAGAAGAATGGGAATATCAGAACACTTAATTGTTCTCATGAAGAATTGGAACATGGACCAGGAGGCAGTCATTCAAACAGAACAAGAAAACACTCTTGGTTTAAAGTCAGGAAAGGTGTGCATCAGGGCTGTATCCTTACACCATCCCTCTTTAATTTCTATGCTGAGAAAATAACCTGAGAATCTGGTCTTTAGGAAAAAGATTGTGGTATTAGGATTGGAGGAAGACTCATTAACAATCTGAATTATGCAGATGACACAACTCTGCTTGCTGATACTGAAGGGGATTTAAAACATTTACTGATGAAGATCAAGGAACACAGCCTTTAGTATGGATTGTGCCTCGACATGAAGAAAACAAAAATCCTTACAATGGGGCCAGTAAGCAACTTCATGATAAATGGACAAAAGATTGAGGTTGTCCAAGAGTTTGCTTTACTTGGTTCTATAATCAACAGCCACAGAAGCAGCAGTTAAGAAATTAAAAGACACATTGCATTGGGAAAAGCTGTTGCAAAAGGCCTTTTTAAAGTGTTGAAAAGTAAAGATGTCACATTGAAGATGAAGGTGGGCCTGACTTGTGACATGATATTTCCAGTTGCTGATGCTGGACATTGAATAAGGGAGACAGGTGAAGAACTGATTGTTTGAATTATGGTGCTGCAGACAAATATTGAATATACCATGGGCTGCCAAAAGAAGCAACATAACTGTCCTAGAAGAAGTGCAACCAGAGTGCTCCTTGGAAGCAAGGATGGCTAGACTGTGTCTTATGTATTTTGGACATGGTGTTAGGGGGGACCAGTTCCTGGAGAAGGACATCATGTTTGGGAGAGTGGCAGGTCAATGAAAAAAAGGAAGACTTTCAACTAGCTAGATTGACACATCTGCAACAATGGACTTAACCATAAAACAGATCATGTGCCTGGCATGGTTTGGGATTTACTTCAGTTGGTAGAATGCTACTCTGTGCTCTCTGAAGTCCTGAGTTTGATCCCCAGCACTGAATAAACAGGAGAAAGATCTGGCATCCCACTCCTGATATAATCTGGAGAAAACAGTCTGCCATGGAAAACCCTGTGCATAGCAGAGAAGGACTGACATAGTGCTGGGCATGGCACAGAGTAGAGCAGTGTTTCCTTCTATTGTACATAAGATTGCTATGCACCAGCCCCGCCTCTACGGCACCTAAGACAACCACCACCACCAGCACCACCACCCCATCACCCCCCCACACACACACATCATGAAAGTAGAATGAATGTAGAAGGGGGGAGAAAGGGGACTAAAGAGGAGGGACAAGGGGGCAATAAAAAAGGGGAATGGGGGGAAGAAAGCCATCAGTTGTTTTCTCTCATATTCCCAATCTATCATCTATCCACTTATCTGCCATGCAAGCAGAAGGGGGACCATTTGTGTGGGGAAAGGTTGTGAGCAGGGAGAAGGGGTCATGAGAAGGCACTGGAGTGCATGAACAGGAGCAGTGTATAATGCGTGTATGGATATGTCCTAATGAAACCCATTAATTGGTACACTAACTTAAAAAATTACTAATAAAACACCCAAGTAAATTCTCCCCATGTTTCACTTTTAAAATGCTTCAGCTTAGCATAAGGTTGTCTCCTTGCCAGGCTCACCTAAAAGCCACTCCAAGAAGCCTTTCTGGAGAACCTGAGGTTGTCCAAAATCAACCACAGTGCTAGTGGATAGTGGATGATATTTTCGTGGCTAATATTAGTTTTGTTTATTTCTATTTTTATAGTGACATGGCTACTTCTAGAGCTTAGCGCTGGTGGGCTGTGGCAGTCCCTGTCCAGTTTGGGCAGACTCAGCACTATGACAGGAGCTGAGATCAGGTGCTGGGAGAGTGGGAAGGTGGCCGGGTCTGACACCTGGCACATTGCTCACTTAGCTATAGCACGGATTAACAAAAGCTGGAATCATCGTTCTCATTTTGGGCTACTTTGAAATGATTACACTAGTCTCCAAAGTTTGTTCCCTGGAGGCCTTTGCAAATAATTCTCTCATCGTCTCTCCCTTCTTAAAAAACAACAACAACAACAATTCCCAGTTCACAATTGACGTATGAATGCTCATGTACTTCCCCATCAAAAAGGTCAGGATCTCAGGCAACACTGTTAGTTTTATTCTAAATTTTATTAATTTATTCAATAAATACTGATTTTTAAAATTACTAGTATTATTTTGCTGGGTGTGGTGGTACATGCCTGTAATCCCAGTGGCTCAGGAGGCGGAGGCAGGAGGATCACAAGTTCGAGACCAGAGGCAGTCTGCATATTTTAGCAAGACCCTGTCTCAAAAAAATGTAAAAAAAATGGGCTGGGGTACAGCTCAGTGGTCTAGCACTTGCAAAGCATGCAAGCGTGAGGCCCTGGGTTCAACCCCCAGTACCGCAAAAATAAATAAATAAATAAATAAAAAAAATGAAATAAAATTACTAGTATTATTTTTACCTAATGGAATATCCTGAAGTTAGTTTTGTGGGATCTTCAGCATTGAGTAAGATACAATTTTTATTCTCAAAGTATTCACTGACTACTAGGGGAAGATAAGAAATACACAGAAAGGCGGAAGGTAAAACAAACTGAGGAATGAATGCATGGGTTCCTGCGGGAGGCCAGAGGCAGAGCAGTGCCTTCCAGCTGAGCAGTCAGGAGCTGTGTCAGATAATACTTGAGACATGCTGTGGGGCCAGAGACTGCACTATGGCTTTTCTAGTTTTCTATTTTCTATTTCTATTTATTATAATAGCCCAGAGAGGTAGGTCCTAAAACAAAGGCTTAGCAAGATGAGTGAGGTCAAGTAACTTGCCAAAGGACTCAGGACTGGTGTGGCGCTGCTGGGTGACCCTCCCTAGGGTCGTGCCACTTCTCTTCTTAAGACCTGTTAGAAATGTCCTTTCCACTCAAAACAGAAAAGAAAATCCTCTCTCTATCCACATCCTCCATAGCCAGGCCCTTTGCTGCCTTTCGGACCTCATCTGCACCCCCTCCATCTGCCCTGACGTGCTCTAGTGTGGCTCACCTTCTGCGGGCTCTTCCACCCACCAGCCTCATCCCTCTCCTTGGCCATCACGTCCCCTGATTCCTTTACTCGAAATGCTTTCCCGTCACAGCAGTGTGAGGTTGTCTCCTTGCAGGGCCCATCATCAATCCCCTGCAGAGAGGCCACCATGGTCCACCTGAACCCCCCAGTTACACTCTGTTCTCCAGGCTGCTTTACTTTCTCCCTGCACGGATCATTCTGGATATCCCATCAACCCCTTGTCAAATGACTGCACCATGTGAGCGGCACTAGTGTGTCTCATTCACCATTGAGGAGAGTCTCACTCATGGCTGGACCTTCATTATGGAGGTCTGTTGAGCGAATGAATAACTATCAGGTCCTAGAATTGGTCCTGGAGGGCATTTTAGACTTGGAAACATAAAGGTGAGGCAGGATAGACCAACACAGAAAATTCAGGGGACATGAGAAGGAGAAGAAGCCCCTCACCCCTGAAATCTGGTCATGAATTTCCAAAGTGTCTGCAAAGGACAATAATCCCTTTCCTGAGAAAACTCTCACAAACAAGATTATGAACCATGCTTACAGTGAAACCGTTTCTTGACCTCCTTGTGACTTGATAGAGTAAGAACTCCTTTGACATTTTTTGATTTATTTTTCTACCTTATCAGCCTGTGAGCTTGTGCAGTGCCCCTCATAAACCACCTTCTAGTCTCATTTACTAAAGAAAAGTTCTTTCTATAAAGATTGTTGTTGTTGTTGTTAGGTGCCGTGGAATTGGTATCCAACTCATAGCGATCCTCATAGGGTTTTCAATGGCTGAGTGCTTCAGGATTGCCTTGGGAGCGGATTGCCAGGCCCTTCTCCCATTTTTGTGGTGCTGGGAATTGAACTTGGGGCCTCAGAGACTGCAGCGCAGCGCTCTACCCACTGAGCTAAATCCCAGCCCTTATATAAAGATAAGTACCCCAAAACATTTTTACTTAGTCTTTTAAATCTTTTGAACAATGTAACTTCAGAAGCCACCAATATCATCTATATAGCTATTGTTAAGACACTTACTTGTGACTCTTCCTCTCTCTTGAGAAGCCAGCATCCACCCTCTGGTGTGTATTACTCTTTTTCTTAAGTGTCCCAAGCCCCAACACTCACGCATAAAACCTTTGCTTAATAAACACCAACTTTGCTTTCTATTGCCTCATCCTGAAAATAGAGGGAGGTGTTTGAAGTTAGGAGGTTGGCTCTACTTCTCTGTGAGCCTTAGTGTTAGCCTAACAATTGAACTGAATTTTCTAAGGTGCAGTTTTGGCAAAGGCATTAAGTTTGTGAGAGTAAAATTTCTACGATTTTGGCTTTGGGGAAGGTATTATCAGTGTTTCAGGAATATCTTACAAATCTTGGATGGAAACACCCCTTTGCTTTTTCAGACATTTTCATGAAACAATTCCCTTTTCTTGAATGGAACAGGCAAGACAAGGAGAAGGGCCTCCAGTGACAGGGCATATGCCACCCACCCACAGTGCCCAGGCAGAGGCCAAGTGAGGAAAGCCAGGCTGAGAAGTGTATACGAGCTTGACCTCGCCATCTAAACCAGGGAGAGGAGACACAGGGTTTAATGAACAAGCAATACAGAGAGGACAAGTCAAAACCAGCCGAGAAAGAGACCAGGATTAAAGGATCTGGTCAACAGGGAAGCAGTGTTGACTCTGGGGTGCATAGTGGTTTGTTATTAGGTGCCCTCAAGTCAGGTCACACTAATAGCGACCCAATGTACAACAGAACAAAACACTCCCTGACACTGTGCCATGCCTGGCACTATGTCAGTGCTTCTCTGCTATTCATAGGGTTTTTGATGGCTGATTGTTTCTGGAATGGGATGCCAAGTCCTTCTCCCATTTTTGTGGTGCTAGGGATTGAACCCATTGCCTCAGAGTACGTAGAGCAGCACTCTACAAACTGAGTCAAACCCCAGCTCCTCTGGGGCACATAGAAGTTATGTTAAAAGAAGTCACCTCAGTTCCCTTGGGGGATAGAGGATTTCCTTATGACTACAGTAGGCATTGCTTCTAGAAACAGCTTTTCCTC